>PQWD01002036.1:9093-21060 GCA_019425675.1 Leucinodes orbonalis | reverse complement strand
TCTTATTAGAGAATGATAAAGTGGTTTTCCAAAATGGAGTGTGTTATATCAGTTTACGGCCCGATTTAAGCGGTAATGTTCGTACTTTAGGTTATCTTTAAGTTAACAATATCAGGTATTAATTTTAAGACATATTTTAAGACAAATTGTTGCTAACGTACTAACATTCTATGGATGTAAATCTGAATAAATATTTTTATTTTTTTATTTATTTTATTTATTTTATTAGATGATTTAGGCAGTGTTATTAATTGTTAACATATAAATTATTATTTCTAGTAATGTTCTTCAATAGAATAATGAAGTAGTGTAGGTAGTGATATAAATACGAGCGTATTAGATCAATTAGCGCTAAATATTGACCTTACGAATATCTTGGCATCTCGTCGTATTATCCTTAAGCTTAAGCAATGTTTAACAAATAAAATAAAGAGCGCGTGATAGTTTTTTCCACGCACTTTTGCGAGCCACTTGAGCCAAAGGTCTGTGTGACATTTATACTTATTGATGATGTGTAGATTAACATCGATCAGCAAGTTGAAGTGGCAGTGGACTGGTCAGTATGTTGCAAACCGATAGCCGTTGGAGCAGACGAGTTCTGGAGTGGAGACCGCGTCTCGGCAAGCGTAGCACGCCATCCGGCCGATGGACCGACGAATTGCGAAAGGTCGCTTGTGTTATACATTTTTTTATATAAGTGTACAGGACGGTCAGGACGCTCACCTGATCGTAAGTTATACGCCAAACCATGATAGAGTGGCATTGAAGGAGACCAACAACTGATAGACAGTTATTATCCTCCATCCATGCCACACTGCGCCCGACACCGAGACGACAGATAAGTTAGGTTTTTATACCATGTAATTTCACTAGCTACAGTACCTTCATCCCGAAACACTGAAGTGCATAACATTCCTGTTTCACGGACGATACTCGTATCTGGTACTGCGGTGTCTACCTACCTAGACGACTCAGTATCGAGTGTACCACCTAGTAAATTATTAATAGCTTAAGTTATTAGCTATAAGGCAATTGAAAACATAAGCTGCTGTCCTCATAAACGGGCTACATCCAGAAGTCAGTGGCTGGCATTTCTGGCTGTGGCAGCAATACTGACGGCCATCGTTCATCACTTGCGCTTAGCCATCGGAATATACTAGATAGATAATTTTCAATCTAAACACGAACAAGTAAGGTGCATTTTGTATTGAACGCGCGAGATGATGGTATGGGGTTCTGTGCGGCGACGGCGCGCGCAGCATCTAGAGTTCTAGTGATGTGAAGTTACGTTGGGTCTGTTTAAATTCCATTATAAGGATATATTTATTATAAGGATAAACACGATTTTCTATAATATATATATAATATATAGTAGAAAATCGTGTTAGTTCTCTATTTATGACTCAAATATGGCTGAACCAAATTGACTTTTTAGTGGGAAGTTTGCTTGGATTGGAACTAAGTAACGGCTCTGGGATAGTTTTTATCCCGTTCCTGTGGGATGTGACAACACGTGTCATATTGATAAACAACGGATGATCATAGCAATATATAAATATATATGTCTATATTTCTTAAGACATACACATTATACATAGAAACATCCACACTATTGACCCACACCCACAAACACACATGTTCATGCGCACAAATGTTTGTACTGCCCGGGGATCAAACCCGGAACCCTTGGTGTAGTAGTCAACGTCTCAACCATTACACCAGATGCGCCGACAAATATTTCAATACAGCGTGAATCGACTAGCTCCCCTCACTAGAGGCCCGCATCATCCCTCAGTGCGATGGTCGGCCACGTACGAAGCGGTGTCCACCGCTCCGGTTAATACAATAAAATAATAACTTTGAAACATTAAAAGGAATGTTGAGTGGTTAAGTTGTAAAATGGGTGTGGACAGCATACCACCTCAGCGTAATACGGTAAGTCAATAGGGAAATGAAGACGAGCGTATTTTATATACATATCGCACCAGCTGAAGTGCTGGAATGTGAAGGTATTTAATTACGCCAATTAAAATGGTAACAATAAGAGACAGTATTCAGACTTAAGGAAGGGTTTTAATGCCTTGGGTTGCGGATGGCACTTTGACTTAATATTCCCATGTAAGAGAGCATTTTGTTATGGAAGTGAATTTCATTAGAAGGGACTGCTTAATATACAAGATACGCAGTTCATATTCAAAATTTTCATGAATGTCTCAATCAAAATTTTACCTATAAAAACCATTGGCCATATTAAATGATGTTTATTATTAAATGTAACGTCAAGGTTCCTGCTCTTAAAATGACAATTGATGTAGATCATGATTCATCATGAGGTTTCATCAATACTAACTTTATTTCCCAAATTCAGCATCCATGTGGAATTTAACTATTAAATCATTAATGTATGATGTAGTGAGATACGTCGAGTTGTTCTTAAAAGCACAAAAACATTTTACTGGCATACAGTCATTTAACTATGTACATACTACATTGTGTATACAAATCTATCAAATCTTTGAAGAATTAAATGATAACAAATTATCCTCTTTTTCCTAGAGATATTGTGCTCACCATTTTAAAGTGCCAGCAAGCATAATTTAATTATAGGTTACCTGCTTTGTGGTCAAGTTAGAAATAGCGCTTCGCTATTCAGCCTATTGGGAAGTACTTTCCCAAAATTAGTAAAAAAGACGGCTGAATTAAAAATTTACAATATTAATATTTTCTCAATTTAATAAATTCGTGGGTGGATGATTACGATGGATTAGGATATCTAAAAAAATGGGTAATACCTGTAGCTAGAAATGTATTGGTATACCTAGTAGGTATTATGTGGTGTAGGTAGGTGTATTTGAATACTAGCTAACATGCAAAGATAAATATTATCAATATCAGAATGTCGATAAATGATAACTGAAGTGATATTGTATTCTAAATATAATGGAACCTTGTAATACATTTCGAATTTATTAATAAGGCAGTACAGGGTAATATAATATATGATACATGAAAGCCGATCAAACAATTGTCCACCTGACAAACACTCGGACACAATGTTCAATAGTTTGTCTTTGGATAAATCTAGGCAGAATATTACTAAAAAATATTGCCATATAAATAGTGAAGAATATTGAGTGCGCTTTAAAACACCTAAGCTTTACCTAGAATTCAACAGTCGATAGTAAATTGAAACTAAAAGATTGCATTGAAATTGTACATTTGTGGCGGCAATAGTGTAGCGAGTCCCAATAGTTCAACTCGTAAAAGCTAGCGACGACAAATTCCCAGTATATTTTTAAAATTCAACAAATCGAATACTGTGAAACTTTGCCAATGTACCAGTGTGCATTTTGTTTAAACAGAACCCATATTACGAGTATCGAGAAAGCAATAACGAGCTCGGTCTCTTGAGAATGTAAATTTTAATTTATTAAGTGAACAGGGCACCTTTTTTACCAGCTTATGACAGACGTAATTTTTTTTTTACTAAAAATTTGAGTGCGTTAGACTGCTATCTCACCTTATGCAGCCTAAGGTGTATCACGCAAACTCAAATAACGTCTATTTACTCTTGCCTTGAAAACCCTTAAATTGTACATATCGGGAAACAAAGACGCAGGAAGGTGATTCCACTGTCTTGCAGTTCGGACGATGAAGGAAGAACAGAACTTTTTTATGCAAATAGATGGTATATCGACAATAAAGGGGTGGAACCCCTCCCTACGGCAAAGTGAAACGGTGCTGGAGTAATTTAATTGTGCAATCCCAATGGGCAGTGTTGAAGGAATCCAAAAACTTAGGGTTGTAATTAGTTTCCGTCAACACTGACCTGCGCTCGACACTCGGGATGTTTTGTCTCTTTTGTCAATGCTATGTCAAAAGCAGAATAATTAGCGAACACTAAAATCAATAACATGTTAGTAGTCTCCAACTATCATCATCATCAGAGACTTCCCGCACAACTTAGTTATGGGGAGATTAGGCCGTAACCCATCACGCAAACCCAGTGTGAATCAGTGGGTACTAACGTTAAACATCCTTAGATGACCAGACTGATTTCTTAACGAGACTTCGAAATGAAGAAATTATCTAACAATGTCCTTACCACACTGGAAAAAAACGCACAAGTGACCTTTCACTATATAGTTTCTCCTCGGAATTTGAAGTCATGACTACTGCTCAAGCAACGATTTAAGTCCAACGCTGTTACGATATCTGGTGCAAAATGAGGGAGACCTATGCCCAGCAGTGGACTGCAATAAGTTAAAGAGAGGAGCTGTTACCATTAGACCACAGGGGCAGTCAGTGTAAGGGTATAATCACGTGTAAAATCGACAATAGCCACTGGTGTAGTACTAATTCGGGCAAAATTTCGAATGATTCGGATCAGCGCTTGGGCAAGTGAGCTTTTAGATGAGCTCGCTATCAGACAAGCTTTACACCCACTGGTTGGCTATCGTAAGCTCTTGATAATAGGTATATGAGACGATTATGCGGTGGTTATCTTTGTCGCTTATAAGCTTAACGTTTTTCAACGTAGTCGTGTCACATATGTGCCTTATATTGTTATTATGTTGCATTTTGTATCCATCTAGACGAGCCCTTATAAAGAATTTAGGTACCTATTTTATAATCCATTCGAGTTCTTATATCAAATACCTATACTTATAATACATAACTTTGAACTTCCAGCCCTGAAGTGGTAGGCTTTATAGGTTTTCTATACAATAAAACCCAATTCAACTTAATAAGTCCCGACTGATTGACTGCAAAGTCTATGAAACTTTGGGAATGAAAATGAATTAAATTTGTATTTTTTTATTTAAAAGGAACGCGATTTAATTTTTAAATTTGTTTTTCTTAATGTTTATCTACTCTTGTGGCTGTGAAATTGTTCAATAAGATCGATAAAGTGTAATTATAAAGACAAACAAGATCACGAATGACATTATACTGACTATGACAATATTTGAGCGGATTAAGGGCAGAATTAGGTTGTTACGAACTAGGCGCCCTTATGCGTCAAAGTGTCAATACAAATTCACAAAGTAGGATACAAACTACCGGCCGGACGTTAACTTGGGAGCAAACTCATTCTTATCAACCCAGATGTGGGGAATGTCAGGGATTTATGGAAAGTTATGGTTATATATGACGTCCATTACGTATCATACACGTGTCATGGTATAGAAAGTACACAGTATAGCAAATGTTGATGGTTTGAACTTTTCGTAGTGGTAGACGCTTCTGAGGTTGAAGTGGCAGTGGGCTGGTCACGAAACTATATCGCTGGAGACGACGAGTTCTCGTTCTCGAAGTAAATATAACTACGCCGAGCTAGCGTTGCGTAGGATGACCTCCGGCCAGATGGATTGCCGAACTGCGAAAGGTCGCTGGTGGAGGCTGGCAGAGCAAAGCGGAAGACCGGGATATCTGGCGCATATTGGGGGAGACCAGTGCCCAAAAGTGGTTATAGGTTAAATAGATAAAGAGAGCAAAAGGTCGCCTCAAAGTCATGCTAAGAAGCTCGCTTAGCATATAATAATAGTGTGTCGGCTACAAATTTCGGTAAGGGTGTGGGAATTACGGGATGATATACTTCAACAAGCATGAGCTCATGAATATATTCATATATTCACCGTGTAACGTGTAATGAGTGTGTAAACACATGTTTATATTGTCGAAAATATGGCGTGTCCTTGGCCCGTGTTTTATGTACCTAGTTACGGAGACTAGGAAAATCTGCCATAAAAAACCTGTGACGTGCACAGAGATTATTGAGTGGGGTATACAAAGTGAGTGACAGTTATACGCAAAAACAATAAATAATTCGCATTTTGGCCAAATTGAGTGCTGTTGATAGCAGCAGATTGCCTATGGTTTGAAATCTGTAGAGGAAAATGGGCGTAAATGTTGAAATCATTTAATTTGTTGGCAATTATCCAGGTTGTCTGGACGCAAAGGGTATGCACTGCTTATATGGAGTTCCCCCTTTCCATAACACGTTGAGCAACCTTGGCCTTATAAAAACTTAATTACTATTAATTTAAAAAATCTTCCTTTAAGATATATTTCCGACACATGTTAATCCTTTGCCTATACTAATAGTACCTACATAATTGGCCAAGTGCGATTCGGACTCGCTCGTGGAGTTCAAATAACAGCATCAAATAATAAAATCAAAGAATTTTATTTACTTAGGCACCTACTACAGCTTCATTATGAGAAAATAGTAGTTCACCCTTTATGACGTATATAAATAACTACTGATTAGATCACTCATCAGCTCATTAAACGTCCCCACCGAGGGGCACGAGCCTACCCGTGTAGGGTGATTAGGCCTTAGTCGTCCACGACGGGCCCAGTGCGATTGGACGACTTCACACACAACTTGAATCTTCGCAGGCGTGCATGAAGGTTTTCACGATGTTTTCTTCACCGTAAGAGCGTCGGATAAGTACATATTTTCGAAAATTCGAAAATACATTGGTACGTGTCGGGATTTGAACCTCAGCCCTCCCGGTAGGAAGGCGACAGTCCACACCACTGAGCCACCGACGCTCACAACACGTGACACGTGTAACACGTGTGACATACGGACGGACAGACAGAGAGAAATGACGAATCTATAAGGGTTCCGGTTATTTGGTTACGGAACTATTAAGCATGTACGTATATTTGTAAAGCGTCAAATAATAAATAGAACTATATATCGCCTCGCTGAATTGACACATTGCCTCGCCGGCTGTATCTATTCCGGGAAATTGGGAATTGTCGATTCGCCCACTCGGCCCGACCGATCAATCAAGTGGGTCCAACCACATTATTATGGAGATTAAAGTAGTACGGTGCGCTCTTTTTACACCGCGAATAATTTGGTCGTTACTATTTGCAATGAATTTGTGTTTCAGCTATTTGTTAAAGTGATTATTCCAATTTTCCAGTCAATACATTTTTCTGTTTGATCTGGCCATTTTAGTTTAATGCTCTAGTATTTGTAATTCGTGATTTTATAGCTCTGTTGTACGAAAAAGGAAAGCTTGGAGTGTCCAATAGACGCTCTTCTGTCTGAACCGCCGCAGACATAGTTCTACGCTAGAAAGCCCTTTGACTATGCTACTCTATGTTGACGAAGTAATTCAAATTCATTTAAATCTTTTAACTTATGTATTTTGAGCAAAGATAGTTACTATACATTTATAGTGGCATATTATTAGCAACATTTACTACGAGTCGCCTATTGGCGAGTATTTCAAACGCGTTTCATTAGTACCTATCTACGAGTATTTTTGTAGCAGCTACGCAACATGCTATCGTAGCAACTACGTTACGTCTCGTAGCCACAAGCAAAGGTTCAAGTTGTATAATTCTTCGTCCTATATATCTCTTGTTGCACTGGTTAGCATGTAGATACCGAGTTAAATGGTGGTATTGATTGATTCCCAGAGTCATTTCCATGTACAGGCTAATGCTAAGTTTGGGGCTAGATGGCGCTGTGTGATATTCAGTGAATATTTATTTATAATTAGCACACGTACTGTATTTTTCAGTTAATATGGCGATAAACCAATCTAACGAATAGTTTTATAAGACACAACTCCCACATTTTTAGATCAACTATTACAATAAAGTCGGTCCTTGAGACCAGGAGTATTCAACTTTTTTATACTTTAAAAACAATAGATTCGTGATATGTTCACAAAACAATTGAAAAAGTGATGAGAATGCAGCGACAGCACACATACACATATTTTGTATGAGGTATGCTTATTTACCTAAACAAAGAACCTACAACTGTATTATCTTTGGAGGTTCGTTTTCAAGGCACCTTTATATTAAATTGTCCCTGTTAAAAAGCCCTCAAAAATCAATACTCATTTGATTAATAATTAAAGTATTTTATAAGGAAGCTTCTTTAAAAAATCACTCAATAAGTTTCTTAATACGCTGCCAATCATGTCGGATTACTTTGAGATTCCTACATTATTTGAACCTAGCTTATGCCGGGAATGGAAGATAAAACAGAAGTTTTGTAACTTTTTAGGCACAAAAACTTTACTAACTTTGGTTTAATTTTTTTATACTCAAGGTAGGTATTTAATTATATTTTATGAATTTTCAATAAATATGAGCCTTTATTCAACACGCATTAGGCGAGTTACGGTCCGAAACAGAATGTAGCAGACTTAGTCCGGCTGTCATACACTTGATGTAGAAGGCCTTCGAGCTCATTATAGGCAATTGAATTTTTAAAAACCTAAGGTTAACAATAAATCACTACAAATTTGTTGCACAACAGTAAACATGCGTATAGTATTGTTACATTTAGAACGTAAATCAAAGCGCGAGCAAACTACTAACATTGTAACTTTTGTGTTTTGGATGAGGCACTGTAGCTAGTTAATTACCGGGTATAAGAAGATCTAACATCTGTTGTCTCGGGTGACGGGCGCAGTGCGGATTGAAGGAGGATAATAACTGTCTATCAGTTGTTGGTCTCCTTTAATGCCGCTCTGTCATGGTCTGGCGTATCACTTACCATCAGGTGAGCGTCCAGACCGTCCGACACTTATAACATAAAAAAAAAAATTGTGACATGTACCGAGTGACGTGATTATGAATAAAAATCCTGCTGGGCAGGATTGGAATGACGCGATGGGCGCATCTTTTGCCGGGATACTTTTGGGTGAAATGGGTACTCTAGTAAGTTAAATGTTTATCTTATTTATTTATTTATGTATGGCATACACAACAAGTAACAATCAGAAAAATATAACAGATAAATTGTAGACTTAAACTAGAATTTTACTAAAAAACGTGTATACACAGCATGATCAATAATAAAACGTAAACATTACACATTAAGAAGAAACTTAAAAATCTTTCATTTTTAAGGTTTCTTATTAGATAAACATAATAGGTATGTATGGTATATATAATATAAGTATGGCTGTAGAAAGAAAAATCACATAGGCGACCTAATAAGTGACACATATCCATTTTTGAATCGAATGGTGACATTATAGAATGAGATGGTGAGAAATTGATGTTAAACCTTTTCAATAGTGTCCATTATATACCTATATATCCTATAGGTGGTTTTTAAAACACTGACGCCTGTCTTGACGAACTGACGGCGGGAAATTAAAATTCCGGTTACACGTTCCGATCATGTTTTGAACATATCCTCTTTTAGATTTTGTCACCGTCACTAGTTCAACTAACTACATATGTTCCATTTTACCAGTTTAGTTGTGTGCACAAGTAATTAATGTTGTTGAAAGATAATTGATTGATATGTATTTCGGAGGGAGGAAGTATAAAAATAACTAAGTACAGCTAGTAGTTTGTTTTGCTACAGCGCTGACAAAACAAATTACTATCGAAAGTTCGGTGTTTCTAATTATAGGAGTACACCATTACTTTTATCTACTGCACAAAAAATTGGGTGCGCATAACGATTACTCATCTATTTGAAGTAAAAATAACAATTGTCGTATACAAAAATGTAGGATACCGATAAAATTCCAACAGCCAAGCCTAGGTACAGTGTGAAAAAATTTTCACAAATTGGTGTGTGTTAACGGTCGTTAATAATCTTCACCGGTCGTTAATATCTTCACCGGTCGTTAATAATCTTCACCGGTCGTTAATAATCTTCCGGTCGTTAATAATCTTCGATAAACAATGAAAGTAACTAGATGCAATAGTCTGCCATCGCATCAGTTGGGCAGAGTTTCATTCACACGTGCATATGTCGTAGTAACTTAATAGTATGCTCGTGCTTTTAATTTTGTACCCTTTTAATGACGCCTTAAGGTCAAAATTTAAAGAATAATTTTATGTCATTGATTAACCACCATGGGTTATTTTCACTACTGTTCGCTTTATGGTTATTACTCTTGCTCGAAATAAAAGTCAATATACTTTCTTCCAGATTTATTGGAGGATATGATAATATCTTTTTGCTATTTTAAAATCTACCTTAACAACTCTATTTACTCCGTTACCATGGTGATAAAAACATCGCTGTACAACCTTAGAGTATTAATACCTAATATTAAACTATTAACTTAATATCAAAACTTCATCGTACAGTCAATAAATCATAATATCATAATATAACAATAAGACAATTGTATGATGTGTCAAGCGGCTTGGACGTTTATTGGTAATATTTATTCATTCGGCATTACTTTTTTTTCTAAATAAAAGGTTTCTCCGAAAGAAATAGCCTCAGTTTTTCCTTACAACATCAGCTTTGCTGAAAATATCCATTGAAATCGGACCAGCCATTTCAGAGGTTATCCGGATTTAACAGACAAGCTAAAATAAAAAAAATATATTGTGGCGTATGCACCGTATAAAAAATGGTTATAACAATATTGCAAACAAACTCTCCAATTTTATCTACGAGTATGTATAAATGATTACGATTAAAATAATTGACATACCTACTGCCTATTAATCAGCCTTTGATGATCACACGAGTAAATGCAATCGAATTAACCCCGTCGATGATTGTGGTAAAACCAAATTAACCGCAGATGTAATGTTCCTTCTCAAGTGTTTAGAAACGGCAATAACCGCACGTTATCATTCACGATGTAAGCATTATCAGCCTATAAGGTCCCATTGCAGGACACAGGCCTTACTGCAGAGCATTATTGTGCGGAGATATACCGGGTGAAATCGAGAACATTGGAATTTTTAAACTAAATATGTGCATGAACATATCTGTTTGTTATTGTTTTGGGATCTTCTATGTATAATATGTATGTATTTACAAAAAATAATATAAGTTATAATAGAGCGTCGGTGGCTCAGTGGTGTGGACTGTCGCCTTCCTACCGGGAGGGCTGTGGTTCAAATTCCGACACGTACCAATGTATTTTCGAATTTTCGAAATAGCGAAAATTTCGAGCGTCGGATAACGTACATATATGTACGTTATCCGACGCTCTTACGGTGAAGGAAAACATCGTGAGGAAACCTTCATGCACGCCTGCGAAGAGATTCGAAGGTTGTGTGTGAAGTCGTCCAAGCCGCACTGGGCCCGCGTGGACGACTAAGGCCTAATCACCCTATACGGTAGGCTCGTGCCCCTCGGTGGGGACGTTTAATAAGCTGATGATGAATGAATATAAGTATGTTCATACATTTAATCCGTTTAGAACCCATATTACAGGCTTATGCTGTAAAGGGCCATATAGATCTGTATTAAATCAACAATGTATTTAAAGTATTAAATTGGATAAGGATTAAAGCTGTATTAATATATTTATTTATATATCATATGTGTTAGAAAATAGTAGGCACCATTGAAATGCGATGGTTCGTTCAATCAGAATATTGCGAAGTAGGTCGCGGCCTATTGTTTGTTAGGCGGCGTTTGTATTGCCTCAATGAAAAGGAAGGGGCGTCTTACTAGCTTGAAGTTATGGACATTTTCCCCTGTTTTGTCCAACCGCTAAATACTCTACGTCATGCAAGGATTCGAAATTGTACGCTTGTGCGTAAAACACGGCTTCTTTTGGATACTTCCACATTCAACCAGCAATTTTTATACCGGTGAATATTTTTCCCCCATACTGCCGATTTTTATTCCATATTCGAGGGGAGTTTTTTTAAATTTTAATAAAAAAATAGAATCGTCACCTCATTAAAAGTTTCTTTGAATTTACCGGTCCGGGGGATTGATTTCAGTGAGAAGACTCAGGCATAAGAGAGAGAAAGAGAGACAGAGAGGAAGAGAGATAGTATCTATCGAGTAGTTGTTATTATTCTTAGAGCTAATGATATTACAAAGTTTTCAACTTAGATCAGGTTTACTTTAAAATGTTAGAATATGTCATAAAATTACGAAATTGGTGTCCATTTCAGATTATTATCCGCCTGTATTGTCCCACTGCAGGGAACATCCACACGGAAAAGCAATGGAAAAGTTGGGTCGTAACCCAACACGGG
>PQWD01002035.1:30615-55607 GCA_019425675.1 Leucinodes orbonalis | reverse complement strand
ATGGACAAAAAAAAATCATCATAATCTTATTATCGACGCTAGATAAAACCTTATATTTTTGCCCTACTGTGATTTTTTCTTAATTCAGCTGTTATTAAAGAGTTTTGACAGTAACTGATACTTAATCATAACTTCCATAGAGAAACAAAAATTTTTTTATGCAAATTCAACTTTATTCACCGCTTTGTCGAATAGATGTTTTTTATGTAAAAACAAACTCATATGCTTCCAACGACATATTACAAACACACTCGTAACTGGCTTCACAAAAGTCTCTTCCCAACGATATACATGCCATGAAAATTAATAACGTCGAAAAAGCGCGGCTTTCCGAGACCGCAGCACTTCAAAACTGAAAACTCCGGATATTCAGTGCACTCCATATGGCAATAGAATCCAAGTGGCCGGAGCGAGGAAGAGGGGGTGACGAGAACCTATATTATTGTTTCTGCCTTGTCCACATTCGGCAGGCGAATAGTAAATTTTGATTAAATTAATATTACTCACTATAATAGGCTCGCAGGGACGACTAGGGCCTATACACCTACACGGGTAGGTTCGTGCTTCTCAGTGGGGAGTTTAATGAGATGACTGATGCTCAAATTAATGGACATCTGACTACCTGTGAGGCCAGGTGGGAAAGTGAGTGGAAAATAATTAGACATTAATATGGGAGACCCAATAAGCGAACACGAGGAGTTACGACGATCCTGAGGACTTCAATTTTATGCTAATGTGTTCAAACCATCGCAATAGCTTAAGTTCATCAGGCAAAATATAAATTAAACTTATCTCTCTTTCAATTCGCAGTCCACTGCTGGTCCTATGCAGGTGGACTATGTAGGTCTTCCCATTTTGCGCCAGATATCTCGGTCCTCCGCTTACTGGGCCGATTCTGGTTAGCGCTACTCATGGGGGAATAAATACCCGTAGTCACAACTGGCAGGCGGTTGGTGACCGCAGTGGTGAACCAGTACGCAAGATAGCTCTCCTGCCCACCACCGGTATATGATCCTTAGTCGGCTCCTACGACCCCTCGGGGAGAAGGGTGGGCACATGTATTCTATTCTGCCGTCCCCACACGGCAAAAATTAAACTTATGCTGAGCAGAAAATCGATATATCCAATTAATAGAGATAAGACTTATGTTCAGTGTATATTGAGATAGGATGAAGTGAACAAGGGACATAATGTAGCAACCTGCATAAGATTAAGCCTAGTTTTAAATAGCATATTTTTTAGTTAAGTTTTTTGCCTAAGAACGTAATTAATTTGATCCTCGGATATTTTGTGACGCATAAACGACTTTATACTTGGTTTCTTGTATGTTCAAGTTACATAAATTTGCAGTATTTAAATCAAGAGAACTTTAATAACTACACCTGGAATTGTAATCATATTTTTAATTACATCACCAGTTGCCCGCTTTGGACACAAATAGCTCATTTTCTTGGATGCTTCATTCCGATTACTTAGCTCATAGAAACATTCTTCCATTTAAGAATTACAGCAAAGCTCAGATGAGAAGTTGTAAAATAAAACGTTAATTTATTCAAAGAAAATGTCTGTAATTAATAAAAACCTCATAAGGCAAGAAAATAAAATGGCACATCTTGCTTAATTTTCAGTGAATCATTTCTCTCATAATCAAGTATCACCCGCAAAACTAATTCCTGACATTCACTCAGACAATGTTGTTTGGGCGTTTGGTACAAACTAAAAAGTATTTTTTATTTAAATGGTATCGATTGTAAGATATCATCTTAATTTATTATACTTTTAAAGTTGTTGAATGTGAAACATTATCTTGATAAAAGTAAAATGTTATTAATATATCTAGTGTCAAAGATTTTATACACAGAGAAGAAAAAGGATAAGGAATAAACAAAATAATAGTCCACTGGTTTAGTATTTCATACTTGTATTATTCAATTAGTAGTATGATATCATGAAGGTACCTTGGAGGATTCAATATTTTAGCAGTTCAAGATTAAGGAGCATTGATAATTTATATAGCTTATTAATAACTTCTGTCTACCGAAACAGGATCACCAAGTCATTCTAGCTTTTTAAATCTAACTTCTAGAGTTTCTGTCTATCAATTGTTTTTCAATCTCTCGAGTTTTTGGACAGTAGTTCTAATGTTATATCAGAACTTCACTTAATTAAAGTTATAAAATCCATGGATTCATCAGAGCTATAGACAATTCAAGGCTTATGTGACTTTTGCAGGTAACAACATTTTGAAAGCGTCATATTGTTTGCTCTGTACAGTAATAATCTTTAATAATTTAAAGCAATTAATATTTGCAATACCATATTAACCTATTCATTCGCATAATTAACTGGACCAAGTCTGAACTCAAATCACTGCAACGCATGATAAATACATCCTGACTGGTTTCCGTAACATCATCCTAGATCATGTGTACAACGATTGACTTTACCGAGAACGGAAGGTGGTAGGATTGATCATTATATATAATCTACACAATAATCAGATTAAAAATTGAGACAGTATTTTTACCAAAAATCTGAGTCATCGGTTTTACATAGAGCATGTGCAAAATGATATTAATTATACACCTTTAATCCTGCAAAATCAAAATATACCCAGACAGTTACAGGTAACAACAGCAAATTGCAGAATGGTCCGCAAAGTCTCTGCACGGAAGACATCGTCAAGATTTATGCAATTTAATGTCGATAAAAAGCATCGAACGCATGGCTGCAACGTGGCGAACTCTCCCTGAGGCTGAAGGCTTCATCACTGCGATTCAAGACCAAGTTATTGAAACACGCAACTATAGAAATACATTACGAAAACCAGGTCCACTGATTTATGTAGAAAGTGCAATAGAGTCCCAGAGACTATTCAACATATCACTGGAGCATGCGGATCAATAGCAAACTGATTATAAACATAGACATGATCAAGTAGCCAATATTATTCACCAGAAGCTTGCAATCAATATAAACTTATTTCACTACCAGCGCTAGCATACTACAAATATAGTCCAAACCCGTACTAGAAATCAAACCCACAAAATGTATTTCGATAGAGCTATACTTACAGATAAAACAGTACATTTCAACCGACCAGATATTACTTTAGTAGACAAGACAAACAAGGTAGCATTTTTAATTGATATAGCAATTCCTAATACACATAATATTCAAAACACAAGCTGAAAAGATGTCAAAATATAGAGAATTAAAAGAAAAATAGCTAGGATTTGGAATTAAACAAGTTACTATTGTTCCACTTGTTTTGTCCACTACAGGGTTATCCCTACACAACTTCACCAGTCACTTTGCACATTGCACTTCCTCGGCGACCTATATTATAATGCAGAAGCTGCTATTTTAAATACGTGTAGATTGGTAAGAAAGTTTTTACAAAATGATGGCTAACATTAACTGGCTAGTTGCGGATTTTATTGCCTGATGACATGCACTTGGCTTAGGCCCGTGTATGTCATTACTCGTATTTAAAATACTGAGAAATAAAGAACAATCAAATATAATAATAATATTTATTGAAACTTAAAACAAACTTATCACAAACATACAGTTTGTGTGACAAATACAAAAAAATGATAAAATAAAGTTTTATTTTATTTTATTGGTAGGTGGAGGTGCAGTGAGTTCACCTGGTTTTAGTAGCACCGTCACTCATTTACACACGTAACTACAAAAAAGCAAGTAGTGTATTACCAGCTATTAAAAAAGATAAAAAATAGGAAATATATAGAGTGAATTACTTACTTATTCGGCGAAATCCGTTCGTTCACTTTGTTTCGTGTCGTTGTTTCGAAATTGTGCTGAAGCACGGCTCTCCCACATTTCAGTTGATGTTCGTTGAGTGATTATATGATTAAACAATATTATTTAATATTTCATTTAGTTGTATTATAAAAAATATTGAACACATTTACAAAAAAAAATTGAAAATGTAAGAACTGAGTTCCTTTTCTGGATTCTTCACAGTAGACAACAACAGTCCAAACCAGTGGTAAAATCAAATTCGACATTATTAAGTAATCTTTTAGGACCTAAATTGAATAAATGTATTTGATTGATTGATTGATCCAATCGCTTATAGCTTGTTCCACACAATAATGAGATTTCCCGTCGCCACCACTGCTATCCCCGTATTTGATACACCTGCTATGCCGCTATAAAAGTGTAATAACACTAATGGCATTCGCATGTCTTTATTTCTATAGTATCTCGTAAATGCGGTAAAATTTATTAACGCTGTTTTGTTTTAATTCGTAAATGTGGTTGTTAACGTAATAGACGAATGTTTTGGTCTAGAATTTGAGGATTGAATTAACAAAACTAAAAGGCTTGAGTATTCTAATGGTGTCTGTAGTAATATTCAAATATGTAGATAGCAAAGTGTCTTAATTTTAATTAAGTAGGTAATATATTTTTCGGTGTCGAGACCCTTGGTCCGTGGGGTCCTAGTGCTTTGAGGCTTTTCAAAGAAATTTCCAAAAGGTTAGTCGACGTCACAGGTGACCGAAGATCTGGCAGCTACCTTGGACAAAGAATCAGTCTGGCAATTCAAAGGGGTAACGCTGCCAGTATTTTCGGAACTTTGCCGAAAGGGACTTCTTTTAATTATATTTTTTAGTTTTAATTATTTATTTTTAAGTGTTTAGGGTGTAATATATTTTAGTTACCTTTTTCAATTATGAAATGAGTATGTTATTTCATTCTATAAATGAACTCGCCGTTGAGTACATTCAACTTGTGCAGCAATTCCGCATTCAATGTCCATGTATCAGAGTTAAAGTCACTCGGTAATGTTATGTGAGAGCACTTATATTACCGACAAAGCTCGCCAGGTCAGCAAGTAGAAGCGGCAGTGGGTTGATCACGTATGTCGCAGAACCGATGGCCGTTGGAGCAGACGAGTTCTGGAGTGGAGACCGCTTTTTGAAAAGCGTAGCGTAAGATGCCCTCCGGCCCGGTGGACTGGCGACTTGTGTATGGTCGCTGGTAGAGGCACGATGAAGAAAGTGGAGGACAGGTATATCTGACGCAAAATGGGGGAGACCTAAATCCAGTAGTGATTGCAACAGATTGAATTGAAATTATGAACAGCTTACTTATAATGTACCATTAAACAGCCTAGTGATCTGGCCTTGGCCAGATATCTATCAATCATACATGATATACGTATGGTTCACATTTAGCCCACAACACGTGGGCTAAATGTGGAAAGGAGTAAATGACTACCATCCTAGGAATACTTCTTTGTCTATTAATTTATTTCATTACGCAAGCTGATTGTAATGTAATAAAAAGGCTGATAAACGTCATATTTAAAGCGCTCATCTGCTAGAGGTGGGTGCTAATAACTACAACTCAATCCTTGACTACTGTTTCCGTTAATGCTCTGAATTTTGTGTGTAAAATAAAATTGTGTTTCAAATAAATAAATAGAAAAAAAAATCGAAACTATGGTGTCAAGTTAGCTTTCATAGCATGGAAAGTTTTCTTTATAAATTTTACTTTACTAGATTTTGTTTTCATTCACCCGACAGTTAATCTTTTTTTTTTGGGTTACTAAGTTAAAGTTATTTTATAATATTTTGTCCTACTACTACGAGTATTCATAAAAACTTTTTGTTATATACAAATGGTGTCCTTTACTTACACACTTATATACTTGCCCTTATTTAATTCAAACATACAATACCTAAGTACATCCCTAATGCGATAATACAAATAACCCTCTTCGAAATTTCACAGTAAAATAGATCCAGTTTGTTATTTAAATTCATATACATTTGCCCTATAAACCAGAGATCAATACTTGCTAGTAAGCAGCCTCCGGGATGGCTTAAGCCCATTGTGTCTTGAATTGCGTTATTTAGGGAACCATTGACATGTAAATGCCTTAAGGCTATTAAATTTGCATACTGATTAAAGCAGACGCCGGTCGCAGTAGATTCTCTTTCACCTGAGTTTTTGTCTATGACTGTTGATTCGACGCTTCGAACAATCAGCACTGATTGGGCTCTTAGGCGTTAATTTGTTTTACAGCTCTAATGTTTAAAGGAATGGTGTGGGTGGACTACTCAATACAATCTATGTATTGGTAAGCTGCGTGGGGTTTTTCCATAGGAAATTAATACCTTTGTCGTGAGTATATTGTCTATAAATTGAGAATAATAAAGAGACTCTAGCATGTTTATATTTTATTGCTACTATTTTGTAAAGCTGTTAAAGAAAATACCTAAATAGCAATGGTATATAGGTACTTTCTTTAACAGCTAAGAAAAATAGTCAAGTTTATTAATTTCTGTGAAATACACGAGTTTATTGTTTCAAAGTTCCATACAAAAGGTTAAAAATGGAAGACTTTGCTGTCTGTTTGTGTGTCATGAAATATTAACAAATACACAAAATTATAATTCGCGGCACTTAGCCGGTTTCATATTATGGTGGTTTGTGGTCAGTTTGAAAAACCTAGCTTATTGATTTTTTGTAAACTAAAATTGATTAGTGTGCTTTTATAGTCTTGGTTCAGAAAGTTTATTTTTTTATTTTCCAAGACTCATATGACGAGTATGTACAAAATAATTCATTGAACACATTCCTTAAACTCCCTTAGTTACGCGATAGAGAATAAAGAGAAAGCCTACGTCTCTACACAAACTCAAAGGACAAGGCGATCGAAATAGCCGAATCGTCCAAAGGTGGAAATAATATTCATTATTACCATAAAGGATTCTCGTAAATCTCAACGAGATATAAACAGCAACATCTGTCTATAGGTATTACTTTTTTGCGTTAATACTAATCATCATCATCATCATCATTACAACCTAGAAAGTCCACTGCTAAACGAAGGCCTCCCCTAATGATTTCCACGCGGACCGATCCCTTGCAGTTGACATCCATCTGCTACCTGCCACCTTAACCAGATCATCAGACCATCTGGTTGGGGGTCGGCCTACGCTTCGTTTTCCGTTACGCGGACGCCACTCGAGAACCTTTCCGCTCCATCGGCCATCGGTTCTACGCACTATGTGCCCTGCCCACTGCCACTTCAACTTGCTTATCCTGGTTATTACATACGGAAGTGAAACGTGGTCGCTTACTAAGGGCCTCTTAAATAGGCTTAAAGTTAATACTAATAATAATAATAAATCTTTATTTGATAATATTTTACATTGTACAACAATAAATAATGATCTCTGAGACCTGTGTTAGTTTACACTGTGCTACAGGCCTCAGACTTCCACAACTATTGACAAAAGGTTAGGTTTATGTATTTATGTACCTTCATTTATGTTCAAGCACAAAAATGTTAGTAATGCATAAGGAATGTACGCAAAATCTTTGATGTTTTAACATTAATCAACCATAATTATATGTTAAACGAGTCATATCATAACTGTAGTGGTAATGGTATTACCTACTTCTAGCGTAGCAATCAGCTTGTTTCACTGGTTCTATTGAAATTATTCAGATGAATTCGATTCTCCCCAGCACGAGTATAAGCCAAAATAGTTATTCCATTTCACAGTTCTCAGATTCTTCAGGATTTTTGAATTCGCAAAAAAAATCGCGCGCGTGTCGAATTAAGAATATCATTTAAAATCGATTATGAGTGCTAAGTCCTGGGAATAACATCATCCACGAGTGCCCTCATGTAGGCGGTCGAATGCGTGATAATGCATTATTTATACTACTTAAGACTAAAACAAACACAGCTACTAACGAAAAATAAGTTGGAGGACCAGACTCCCTTTGTCTCGGAAACGTGCCCGTTGAATAAAAAACACAAATAAAATTCCTATAAATATTGAACATCCGTATATTTCACACTTTACCCGGAGCACAGTAACTGAGATATATTATGACGCGGTATTGTGTCGAAGCCGGTTTTTTGGCGGTGATGTTTTTACGTATCTTTGTTTGTAAACGAATCGGGACAATGCGAAGTTTTTTTATTGATTCGTTAACTTTTTGCCGGTGGTATTGTACTGCAGCTTGGTACAGCAAAAACGTAAGAAAGTTTATGGTGTTGAGACGACGATTTAAGATATAAAGCCATTGTATGGGCAATTTTTTAAACTTGTTTTATATTTATGCACATTAGGAGTCGTTGATATATTTATGACAAAGGAGTGTTTAAATAGTATTTATAGAACAATTTCCTGTATCCATTGTCTAGACTAGTATTATAAGAAATGTCTTTCGTAATTTATGACATTCTTATTTTAGTTGAATATTATAGAGAATTAATTAAATATATAAAATAACTGGTTTATCCTGGTTTTTCTAGATTGTGACAAGTGAAATTTTCAGATTAAAATAGGTAATTATCAAACACCCTACCTCGCGGTAAATGGAAACTGTCACCATTAATATACCTATAATCCACGAAACCGCAATACAGTTTTCAATTTATGAAAGGTATTTTTAAGAAATAAACCTAGCTGTAACGCTATCGTCATGCTATATAACAATTATTATAGCGGCTGAAATTGGCAAGTTTGAGGTGCCCTCGACTATATTTACATTGTTTCCCAAAAGTAAACGTCACAGATCTTTATCCATTGGACAGTTTATCTTAGCTACAGCAAAGTCATATTTTTTAAAGCTTACGTATGGCCCAAAATCTCATTAGTACAATGAATCGGCCTTTTTTTGTGCAATGACAACGCACCATAAACGCTGGTGGTCATTAATATTAACATAGTTACTTAATTATGAAACAGACGGTGTGACAACCCAGGAATGTGGTTTTTTGAATTAGTTTACTCCGCAATGGTATTGGTGGTTCGCATAAAAAATATACGTGCTAGCTTTTAAAACAAAAGATAAACTTTTTTGTGGCCACCGAAAAAATATGTCAAGTTCACCGGTTGTCTTTTGTTTGTTGTGTAAAAAGCTGAGTCGCGATAAAGGCGACATGTTCAGGCCGTGTGTAGATTTGTTTGGTTTTCGATCAATATTTCATCGTCACCGGCAGCCGGTCACCATGCAACGTCAGTCCTCTCGAGCACTGGAACAATGAACACCTTGGAGTTCAAAGATGAAAGGTTTCTGCAGTTTTGGAAAGTGTGAATCTGTAATATATAAAAAAATTACATTAACATTATATATTCATGCTTTTCGAAGCATGCGTGAATCTCTCCCAAATAATCATAATGAATTTCTAATTTTACAGATCGATGAAACGGTGGTCTTTATACAAATAACTGTATACATTACATAACTGTATACATTATGACGACCCATTTGGTGTTGCGGTTAAGAGGTCGGCCGCAACACCAAGGGTTCCGGGTTCGATCTCCGGGCAGTACAAACATTTGTGTGCATGAACATGCCTGTTTGTAATGGTCCGGGTGTTTTCTATGTATAATATGAATGTATTTACAAAAAAATGTATATATGTATGTTTATCCGTTGTTTAGTACCCATAATACAGGCTTCACGCTTAACTTGGGGCCAGATGGCGCTATGTGAATGTCAGTAGATATGTATTTATTATTATATATTATAGTCATAATACAAGTAAAAGGTATGTCAGTGGATATTTATATATTATATATTTATTGATCTCAATAACTTTACTTTCTCGAATCTTTTTAGAGTCTTCTGTCTATCTTGTGAATTCCATCATCCTATGCTGCTCTTGCCAGTAGGTATGTGGACTTCATGCATGAACCTACTTAGAGTCGCCCAAAGGCTCCTTGCATGCTAGTTTTTGAAGCCACCCGAAATCAGTTCTTCAGTTAATATGTCCTGACCATTTCTCATTCAGCTTAGATACTTAGAAAATCTTTGACATTGTGTTGTCCATATAACTTCTTATTTCAGATACAATTGCAAAAAAAAACTAACATTTTAACAAACTTTACTATGATTAGTACAATATAAGTTCTACGAAGTTATTTCGTGGCCGAAGTTTTTCCACAATATATGCAGGGGCTCTATACGATTATAATAGCCCGAAAATGTTTGGCATCCTCGTCCGTCGGACAAAGCGTCCGCATATTATTTTATTATGCTATTGAAGAGCAATATACTTTATTTTTCTTTGCGTCTCTTTCTCCTAAATAAAGTTTTTAGGCCAGCCCGATGGGCCAAGGACTTGTAAGGTCACTGGTGGAGGCTGGATGAGGAAAGCGGGGGACTAGGATACATACACATAATGGAGGAGATCTCAGATGTGCAGTGTTGCACCTGAGTTTTAGAAAAAGGGCTTTTTGAGAAGCCAAAAAGAGTAGAAAGGGCTAGATTGAGCATAAAAAGTGTTCTGTTCAGCCGTTTTATTGAAACGGTCATCAAGACTGCTGAAATAGCAAAAAAGTACTTGTTAGCATGTCGGAAACTTCATATGAGGTAATATTTTCAAGAAAGTGAAAAAGAGCTAGATTGCTCTTTTCGGGCTAAATCGTTAAAAAAGGCATTCACCTATACTAAAAAGGGCTAGATCTAGCTACAAAAGGGCTAAGGTGGCAACACTGCGAGGATGTCCAGAAGTGCATTGCAGTAGGGTGAAAAAAGAAGAGAAATGTAATATTTTATAATTTTTTAAAACATCGCATGGAGGGGTCTCCATAGTTGCCTCAAACATGACCGTTAGTCGCATGAATATGAATAGTGGATGTTATGGTGGAAAACTAGCGACGCATGGCATTTGCAAAACGTTAATACATGCATCTGTGACGTCACTCGCTATACCCGTGACAGATTGAATGACGTTTTTTGCATTGATTTAGGACTAGCGGTCTTCTGTTTTCTTTTTCACTGTCATACTTCGCGTGAAATAGTACATTTTAATGTTACGGAACGCGAAAATAATTTTCACATTGGAAAAATCTTTTGATATGAACTGAATGGAAAAGAATACATTTATAAAAAATTCTCCCGCAATAATTTGTTGTGCTTTCGGAAATTTGTATTTCAAATGGAATATAGCATATAATAATTATAAATAACGCAGAAAGTTGTTATTTTAAATACGTGTAGATTGGTAAGAAAGTTTTTACAAAACGATGGCTAACATTAACCGGCTAGTTTCAGATTTTATTTCCTGATGATATGCACTTGGTTGGAGGATCTCTGTATGTCATTATTTCCAAGTACTAGAAAATAAATAACAAAAAAATTATAATAATAACCCTTATTGAACAAAAGGAATACATATAATCTTCAACATTACAATACAATTTGTTTCTTAGTATATTGTTGTAGTACATTGTTGAGATGAGAAACTTAAAGCATCTATACTAGTTTCTTAATGGAACTGTATGACAGACGCAATGCGATACATAACGCATATAAAATAATATTATTTAATTATGAGACTAAACGATTTTAAATCATGTTATAAGCATTTTTTCAGAAACATATGACTAATTTGAGCAATCTAGCTTACGTATAACATACAACAGCTTAAAGTAAACCTCGATGTGCTCAATAGATCATAGCGATAGTTCGCGTCAGGCCATCGCCTGCAACTTAATACATGGAATATTGTTCCCACCTATGTGAGGTGGCAGAACTGTATTATCCTCTTTTTGATCCGATTCAAAGAAAGAAAGAAAGAAATACTTTATTTGGCAAAAAAAACATACAAAATATAAAATATAATACAAAGACGAGAAACGCACTATTTAACAATCTAATTATTTTGAATGGTTGTTAAAAATAGTGTAGAATTTAATACTAATGGTTATGACAAACATAACACTGTTTCGACCACAGGACCACGAAGGCATTTGTTTTTGGACTAAGTAAACCCAAAATAACTTATAAAGCATTTGTGATTTGTATTTACTTTATAGACAAAAGGAGAATAAACAGTTCGATGTTTACGTAAAATTGCCTATACAAACCACCCCAACCATCACCGATTGCTTACGGAAGCACCCACACAGCAAATTTCGTAACTGTATCTAATTGAACTTTGTATTATGCCTATTTGGAATTGCCAATCTATTTGCCTTGCTATGAAAATTTCGTGTTCAAAACTCACCCTTATAAATAAGATATAGAGTTAAAATTTCTTATTGCAGCTGATGTACATGTGAAAATGCAAACTTGTTTCATTATTGCCGATATTAGAGTGAAGTTTACCCTCTCGATTAAGTTCGAATACACACAAAACATTAAATTCGTGGAGTAAGATCGATGTTTGATATTTATGTAAACCAATATGCAATCGCCTTCAGTATCATCGTATTGCAGGGCATAGGTCAAAGTCGAGTCCTCGTAACTAAAAAGGGTATCAGATCTACACACATACCAAATGTGGATTAGTAGCAAACCTCTACCGTGTTACGAAAGGCAGTACAATCTGTATTAGATTGGTCATATAATTGGTTAGTGGACATTTATTTACTGTTTATTTATTTTATAAATAATGTTAACAAATTCTATCATTCTCTTAAGAACTCGACGCATCACTTGAGATCAGGTCAACAGGTATGAAATTCAAAAGTGATAAATACAACGTTTCGTTCTATTTTGAAGTTACATCGCGAGCGTGCGAGATTACCTGAATGAAAAGATCAGAAATTAACTTACATAAGCTGAAATAATCATGTGATCAATACTTAATTCTAATGAATATTATAACAAGTTTTGTATGGATTTTGTACGAATAATTTATTGAATAAATTAATTCGCTAATCATTTAAATAAATGGTTCCGCCGTATCAAATCTATAGAAAAATCTATTTAAAAAACTTAAAAGCTCACCTTTGCCAAAAGATCAAAGCATGAAAATAGTAGGTAACATAGTATTTTTTGTATTTAGAAACCAAGTTTTAGTCTTATTATAAATTAAAAAAGGGCATATTATAATATATTATATTGTTATTTTGATAAAAAAACTAATTAATACTACATCGATAGTAGTAATAACGTCAGTTTGCCTAACTAAAATAAAATAATAAGATTTTTCAATCATAAAAAGTTACTTAGAGTAAGTACTACCGTTTTCAATGGTGTGAGCTTTTGCAATCAAAAAATCATTATTCAATTTTTGTCCATAAATAACACTTACCAATCTCCAATCTATTTTACCACTTCGTTCTAGAATAAAAATTTCATTGAATAATTTTCTGTTGAGAAGAATCCAGCAAGAAACTCATTAGCTAAGCTTTTAAAGATATTTTCGTTAAAAATATTATATTATTATATCATTGCTTCTAAAATTAAAAAGTAGGGCAAGAAAATAACTCGGCCTGTATCTATTCTAGTTTGCTAAGGATAATCCTTATCAAAACTAATCAGTTCATGACAGTTCAGTTTCACCCCAACAACCTTACCCAACCTTCGGATTCACGTACCAAGCTCCTAACTCTTGATCCCAATATCAACGTTACAGGGACTCACGCCTCGTGAATTACAACTATAATCTCTGCCCAATTGCCCATTATCTCATGTGCCCGTTTCTAGTACAATTGTAGTTTTTGATCCTGTTAAACTCGAGTTGTTAATTAAAGTCCTGGAACCGGTCCTTCGTAACCTTTGTTACGGAAATCGATAGCACTCCCGTAATGAAGTACGTCCATATTGTTTCAATAGGTTTTGTTTGTATCGCTTATTAAGTAACTAAAACGCTTTGTTTTATGAGAGAACGAGTTTATTGATGCAAAATGTTTCAGCGCGAGCAATGCTTTGAGGTTCATTGTTTGCTACAAAGATTTTGCTATTGCTTGGCAATCATTTGAATTTTGTAACTGAAACCAGTAAAGAGATTAGCAAAAAGGGGTGTTTTCTATGTTGTAGGTTTGTTACTTGAGATATTTTGGTTCTTGTTTACTATATTATCTTCAAAAGCTGTGGAATGAGATAAGTCAAACCGAGTTTTCTTAAACACAAAGAACACGTAAATGATACCCTATTGCCGATTATCAGAGAATACGTATTGAATAAACAGAACTTCGGGGTTTCTCATCAAAATTTGGAAGCCTTACTTTCGACCACCCATAAAAATAATATTTTTTGTGTTAATTAATAACAAGGAAAGAGTTAATGAAATAACCATTTGTATTGATTCGCAAAGCCAACAATGTATTGTTAAAGCTGTAAACACCATTAACAGTTTACCAAAGTACATGACAATTATAAAAGAGAAAGAATGCACATCACGAATTTGTAAACAAATTTATACCCTCGAGTAATACCCAAAAAGATCTTCAATTACCTCAATAAATAAATTACTTTTCCAAATTACGATTGTGCGAATACAATTTGCAGAAGAATTGCGAATTACGTCCGACTGCATAACAATACCAACGTATTATTGATAAATGTACAGCCACTAATTCATATTGACACCATTATCCCTGCGATGGGCAAAAGGAAAACAGCGGGTCATATTTTCAATGCACGCCAAGCGGCCTCCATCAATACAAAACTTCATCGCCAAAAGGCAAGCGGGTATTTCACCTCGGCTCGCTAGCTCGTTCATCACAATTCATTTTGCGTTCTTTCCACCACGCTCTGTTCAAATTGCACTGACTCCGTGCCAATAACCGCCACATTATACGAACAGAGCCAACATTTGTTCATAGTACTGACCGAAGTGAAAGGGTTCTCTATGGAACTATTTCAGACTATGGGAGAAATCCGGGCGGAAAATAATTGTTAGCTAGCAAATTGAAATAGATGACCAGTGTGAAATATTACCTATGAAATGAATTAAGGAGTAAATGGTTTAAGATGAATTTATTTCTGTGTTGTTAATGGAATGTTTTGATCATTTATTTATGCTCTAGGTAATTTTATTTATCGCTTTAATAAAAAAATAAGGGTTATTATTAATTTTCCGAAGCGAATGGATAATTTTATTGCAAAGATAGTGAAGGTGTTTTGTTACAAATAGATTATAAGGAATCGCAAATAATATAAGCTGCCCATAATTTATAATCAATCGCTAGTGATTGCACATGATTTGTATCTATTAATTAAGTATTGATTTATATATAAACAATTTATTTTAAATATTTCAATAGAATGGCCTATAAGTAGGTTTATACTACTTTGAGAATGTTCATTTGTTCAATTCACGTGTTGTTTGACGGACTTAGTCAATCAGAGTCAGTTGTATGAAGGAGTCGTATGTTAATATTTTTTTATTAGCAGCCTCAATAGTCACTAATGATATTTTCATTATAGATTTTCATCTCCTTATCACATTAAGTGTTCAAAGTGTGTATAATATTATAGATACTAGGCACGAGCTATAATATACATATGGGCATGTATGCAAGATAATGAGAGATGTCAATCAGCCTTTAATCAATAGTACTTTATTTTCCAGCAACACAACACATTAGTGTATTTCACTAATTAGGACACGATGTTAGGATTGTTTAATTATATACAGCGTATTTCATCCAAAATGAGAAAGAAAAAAAAAATATTATGCTCCATCGATCCGTCAATTCCAAATTAACATGATATCTATTATAAGCAAAAACCGAACCCAATTTGACATCCCACAAGCGGTAGTAAACACACTGCAAGTAAACTGTTGCAACGTTCCATTACCATAATTAAGTACAAACAGCACCTCGCTGCGACAACTCAAACATAGCGTATCGTAGAATGCGGCAAAAATATCCGGAGCGAGTTTTGAAGACAAGGCAGCGAGAGATGAATTAAAGCTGATTAATTAGAAATGAAGAAGCAGGTGGCGTTAGTTTGTGTGCACATAGATGTATAGTTTGTGTTTACTAAAGATGAGCTACTGAGTGAATTCATTTAGATGATTGTAGGTATATGTATGTTATGGCTAATCGCGGAAAGAAATACGCTATTTCAATGTCACTAATATTGTGTCATCATGTGTTTTAGATACAGACATAATGTTTCGATAAGCTTTCGTCAAATTCATTTTGGATAGTATATTTCTAAATTTAAAATTAATTATAGTTGTTTTTGAATTTTAGACCACTAATAAATACTTGTTTTTAAGTTTTTATAAAGATTTTTTGATTTCATATTTCATGTACAAGTCTTTATTTTATCCATATTGTGGTAATGCAGATATTAAGTTCATGATTTACCCGGGCTAAAATACATTTTATGTAAAGTTGATAAAATACATTGTGCACGAAGCTAATTAAAAAATAAATTAAAAAGATACCTTTGAGTCTCCAAAACAAATACGTTTCCTTCAACTTATGTAGAGGTAAACAGATACAAGGATATCAAATATGGAGTTGCTCGAAGTTTTAATGATCGTTAAATCGATGGAGTTAATAAGTCAAATACTTCAGGTAAAACTTTGCTGGGAAAGCTCGATATACAAAAAGTTTTGAGTAAACATGATATCATAATAATATTTCGAGGTTAGCTTCACGCAAGCCTTCTTCAATTGAATCACTTTTGCTTTGCGAAATTGAGTATTGCACAAACTTTATATAGTATTATAAAATTTCAAATCGTGGCAATTCACTTATTTTATATGTTAAGTAATACCTAACATATTGGGTGACGGTAGGGCTCATAGAACTACTGAACATAGTTATTTTCACAATGCGTTTGCCTTTGGTAAGTGTATGGTTAACATCCAATAAGATAAGGTGAAGGTAGGTTGACTAAAACATAAGTAAAATATAAGGCATGCATTGATCGTGTTTTCACATTTTACGGCATTTTCATACACGTGTACTCTGCTACCACGAGTTCCAGTATAAATCGATTTGAACTTTGAATTTACGCCATCCTGTACACAACAAAGCTTGAAAACGGAACACTACACGAGGAAATTAAAGGCACTCGAACAGGTATTGTAATTGAGTTCTCGACGAAGGATATTAGTTGAAGATTGCTCGTCAACCCGTGTTCTCGCTTCGATCACTCCGAATAGTTTCCAATAGTTCCAATTCGAAGTACGAGCGTTGATTAAACAGAATCAGTTCAGTAGGACAGTAACGCGGCGCGGTCGATACAGGTATGCTTCTTGTGCATCGTACGTAATGACATTTTAGAGACAGCAAGAGCTTTTGGGAGAATTGTGAAATCAAATCTCAATTACAACAATGTTTGCATGCTGAATAATCTTAATTTCGCAAAGATGACGATGCCTCAGTACAGTACCATCTTCGCTACCTGTGAGCTGATTTTCAACCATCTTCTATTTTATTCTGTCCTTTACGAGTATAACAGGGGTATTCTGCAATACCCTTCGGTCAAGGTAGCCTTGTATATGTTTTGTGGCGAAAATCAACCCGAGTATTTGTAAGTTTTCCTACAGGTACGTTGCATTTTTGTAAGAGTTTACCATAATGATACTAGTGACTATAAGTAAATCATTCCTTTCTCATCTTCGTTAATATATATAATATAATATGCACGTCAAGTTCATATGCAGGAATGGATCGTCTAGACAGGAACTTAGGAACAAAGCCCGGCTTTATATTACTTGCGTTGAGTGCAGTTAATATTAAACGTGTTTCGCTAAATTATTCGTATCACAGTTTAGAATTCAATATATTCTAATGGTTGTTTTAAAGAGGTAAGTCATGAAGGACATTACTTGTAATACTTATTGGTGACTTGATACTTTTAGGGAGCACTAGTATACTATACATAAAAAAGAATTAAACTCCATTCGAACAAATTTGGCAGTAAATTTTCTTCAGTGACTGTGTTGCCTCCATAATCGGCGCGTGATGGTTCCGCCATAACCAATGAACTATTTTAGCATTACATCGTGCAGTGGGGTGATTTGAATGGAAACCCTGCCAAGGAAGTTGCTACCAATATTTCCAAAAAATATTTTTTTCAAGTTGGTACATTGTCGAGCACATCTTCAGCGAATGCGCAAAAACGTATTGTAAATTTCATTATATATACAATTAGTTTTTTTTTATAGTAAAAAATACCTACAGGATTGTGATGTAAATAAAAACATTATTTGTAGTTAGTATTAGTTGATATTTAAAATCAAATTCAATATAAGGGGACACTGAACTAGAATAAAATTATAATTAGCAAAATGAAATTAAATGTTATCATTTCCTTAGCAGAGCAACGATAAATTGCATTTTGTGGCTATAAATAAACCGGTAAACACCAAATGTTTTATAATTCATACAAGACGCTAACTGTAAACCCGATCGCTCCTGCGATTCGAATTGTACACGCAATCGGCAATGTCGCAAGTCGAATGGTCTATCGGGAAGGGGCCGCAGGTGGCGATTAGAACTGATTCCGTGGAAGATACAACGGACGCACGCAACACCAGACAAAGCCAGAAGACATCTCAAACACTTGGAATTAGTTTTGCACATAGATTAATTTAGTTTTGCACATAGATAAATTAATTTAACGAATCAACTATTTTAGGTTTCAATCTCGCTATTTTGCATATTTTTTCTAATTGTCATACACAATAATTGACATAATTTTCGAAGATAAATAATGACCATATTTTAAAATAGAAATGTTAAATGAAATAAAATCTTTGACAAAAAATACAATAAGTTAAAATTCCAACGCTAATAAACTACATAAAAAATGTATATAAAGCTCTTCTCCACTATAGACTAAAAAAATATAGAGTTAAGTAAATAACGTAAATTATTTTTAAATATTTTCTTTGTTGAATTCCCATATCTTCAAACAAGAAATTAAATGATCTAGCTGATAATAATAATTATTAAAAAAGTTCACCCAGTTACAATAAGATGACTTTACACGAACCAAAAACACTAAAGCCCTCTGTTCATAAATACTCAATGGCTAATCTATAACCATTTCTATGTTCTAGAACTAAACAAGAAACTGATATACGGTGGCAATGCGTTAATACCTGTGAAGATAACGACTACCAATAACAGGATTCTCTCTCAAGACATATTCCGCAGGTACGCAATTTGATCAAAGATAACAATAGAATAAGCTTCGCCTCTAGGCGCAAAATAACGTGTATTTTAATTACACTTCCTTGCTTTTAAATTATGCACAGAGTCATGTCGTTATCCTTAATAGGCCGGATAAAATCCCGAATGGCTACTACACCATTAAAGTTGCTTAAATGCCACGAGGGGCATTGTTTTGTTTTTACTGTATATCTGCATATCTTCGTCATTCTATACCATCAGATATTTTTATAAGAAATCAAACATAAAAACGAAACCTGACTTAGATCAAATCAGAATAAAAATATCTACACACTGCCATCTTTAAATTTTAGCATGATGCTTTTCATATATTGGCACTTAATAACTTACTGATTTTATTTTTTTGTTAATACAGTCATATTTTACATTGAAACACCAAGGCTAATACAAAGAAACGTTTTCATAGTTATAGCAACGTTTATTAGACGCCGGGATTAAACTCGGAACCTTTGGCGTAGTAACTCACTACTCAACGATAACACCACATGGGTCGTTAAAATAACAAGATAACAATAATGATATACGACATAACAAAATAAATAAGTATTGAAAGGAGGCAGATGCAGATACTATAAAACAATATAATTATGTAAAGAGATTATTGCTATTAGACACATTTTTTCTAATTTCAAATATAAACAAAATTAAATTGATTAAAACTTAGCAATTTCTAATTCAAACAAATTATGTAAACTAATCAATTTTTCTCAATGATAATCCTCAGAAGGAAATAAAAGCAGTAGGTGGACAGCGATCCGAATAATCTAAGGAGGTGATACTGCGTCGCGTTAGTGAGGCATCATCGGGAGGCTGGGCACGTCTCTGCAGCTTGCGACATCGAGGCTCAAACACAGAGGGGGAAAAATACACGAGCAACTTTCACAAAAGTGGGAGAAGTCATTTATCAAGCAGGCGCTAAGAACTCTCGACAGCGAGAACTTTTGATACAGGACACCATGCCACCAGACATTAATAACAACGATATCATAGCACTCGAAGCGTTTTTTTTGGGATGTCTCCAACGTGTTTTATCACTTAAGCTGCAAAACTTTGCTCTCAACATCATACAGTTTTTGTGCTCGCAGAGTTAACCGCGTCCTAGATAAGGAAACTTTTAGTTTCTCTATTGTACATCGAGGAACCACTTTGTTGTTGGGAAACCGTTTTCTTTAACGAGACTTTGTTTTAGAGATTTTTTATTTCATTTAAAATCACTTATCTGTAATTCTCGTAACATAGCACCCTAGTTGTAAGTATAAACACTGTTTGATAATACAGTATACTTAGGACACAGTACACGTTTAGTCTTAAATTCTGTTTTAAAAACTGATAAGCATGCATACGCATGCATGCATGGTTAAGAACACCGCCCATAAACAAAAGCGTGCAACCTATCTTTATTCACAGTGTCTGCTACCAAAACTTTGTCCATGTTCAGAATGTAACTAACTTCCAGTTAGCCCCGTAAACGACTTTACGTGTCGAACAAGGAAATCAAATTATCAACTCCTACGAACTTCGCACCTCTTCCAGCCCGTACGAGATACCGGAACTCGTTTCCCAAAAACGTTGACCTGCCACTGTTTGAAAATTCAACGCAATTCTAAGGACAAAAATGTGTGCAAGGGCACGGGACACCAAACAAGCTTTATTGGGTACCTATCTTCACCAAAGTATGCGAGTAGGGAATTCAATAAGTGACAGCAAAAAAGAATTAAGGCTCCCCCTTGGTAACATAGCTACAATTTGTTTTGATCTGTGGTAAAATACTTCGGAAATAAAAACAAGCTTCTGTTAATCCAGTACAAGGATATTGTATGATAATATAACAGTGTTAAATATCATAATGTATAAAGATTGGATAAGTTGAAACTTAAAATAAAAGAATATTGTATTTAAAAGTTATAATATTAAAACCTGCGTAACTTTTATCAATTCTCATTTTCAGAAATGGTCGCTTTTTTACAAATGTAATTAATTATACAAAGATTTTGAAAGAGCATCATTAAAGCAGTTTTTTTTATCAAGTGACAAATCTTTTATGTAAAACATAAGAATCTACTCAAACTGATGATGAATTATTTTTCTGTATTAATCTTTCATCATATTACAATTGAAAAATTCCTTAATTTTCTTGAAAATAGAGTTGTGATTAAATCCATTTACACCTTCTTTGATAATTTTGAAGGAAGTGCAAGTTACCTTTTATAACTTACTGGGATGATTCGATTAGGAAAACATTACATAATTGTGCGAAAGCGGTCGGGCGCACAAGTGGCGCCATGCGAGGGAACGTGTAACTATGTAGGGGCGAAGGCGAGTGAGACGGAAGGGGGGAGCTGTCTAAGGGGCAGCAACTAGCGCACCACTCTCAGCAAACTGGCGGGCAGAGCACGTCAGTCGCACACGAACCACGATGAGGGCCGCACGCGCTAGCGTCGCCTCCGTTGCTCAACGTACGTCCGCCGCGACGTAAACAATACAAGTGAAGTGAATTACACATAATGTTTCTATTGCATTGACTCAATTACTAAAAACTACAGCCTGATTGATTAATTGACGTCTCGTTTCGATCGGTTGAGACAAATGTTTGTGGAAAATGTTTCAATTGCTGACTCTTTTGTTAGTGACTTTGAGTGTTGATGCCGCATACGCACCTAGAGGCGTTGATAACTGTAGCCGTCTTTCGAAAGGCGACCAGTCTACCCTATGCCGGGTGCGGACGCTCGATGCTGGTGGATCCAGTTTGACATCTGCACCCGCAGAAAACACCAAACATTTGACTGTGGAGTGCAACCAGCTGCTACTATTTGAAAGTTACCTGGAGGCTAACTATTTCCAACGTTTCTCAATACTTTCAGAGCTGAATATCAGAAATTGTAAACTTTTACGAATACCTGGAAATGCTTTCGAGGGACTACGTGATTTGAAAAAGTTGTCATTGCGCTCTAAAAATGGTGATTGGAGCCCGAATAAAATTTTGGAGTTGTCACTTGGAACGTTCAATGGACTACGGGAACTTCAAACCCTGGATCTTGGAAACAACAATTTAAAATCAATACCATCAGATGTTTTTTGTCCACTTGAAAATTTGCAACTTTTGAATCTGACCCATAATAAAATTAAAAGTGTGGATCGACTTGGATTTGGAAATAGTTGTGGTTCTGGCTTGCGAAGTCTCGATTTGAGTTACAACGAACTCAAATACTTGTCGGAAGAATCAGAAATTACAGGATTAAGAAGACTTCAAGAATTACGGCTTCAGCATAATAATATTAGCGATATATCTAGTGAGACATTTAATGGACTTATACCGTTACGAATATTAAACATTTCATATAATAACCTCCAGTCCATACCCGAGGGCACGTTCGCGAACACGAAAGAGTTGCGAGAAGTGTATTTGAATAATAACCTACTATTTGAATTGGCCAGAGGCGTATTCCACCGATTAGAACAGCTGCTTGTCTTAGATTTATCGAATAATCAGCTCTCTAGCGCTCATGTAGATGGCGGTACGTTTATTGGCCTTATACGTTTAGTCATTCTGAATTTATCTAATAATGCTTTGACGAGGATAGATGGTAAGACATTTAAAGATTTCTTTCTGCATATACTAGATTTAAGGAATAATTCGATTGGATACATTGAAGAAAATACATTTCTCCCTTTGTACAATTTGCATACATTGAATTTAGCCGAAAATCGTTTGCATACGATAGACGAATATTTATTTAACGGATTGTTTATATTGAGTAAACTAAACTTGAATAACAATTTATTAATAAACATAGATTCTAAGGCTTTTAAAAATTGTTCTACGTTAAAAGAATTAGACCTAAGCTCGAATCAACTTACCGATGTGCCGACAGCAATATGGGAATTACCACTACTTAAAACTCTAGATCTTGGTGAAAATTTAATAACTGACATAAAAAATGGTTCCTTTAAAAATTTAGATCAGTTAACTGGTTTAAGGTTAATTGATAATCAAATTGGAAATCTTACAAGAGGCATGTTTTGGGATTTGCCGAGTTTGCAAGTCTTAAATTTAGCAAAAAATAAAGTTCAAGCCGTTGAACTGGGTAGTTTTCAAAGAAACAAACAACTTGAGGCTATTAGGTTAGATGGAAATTTTATATCTGATATTAACGGAGTATTTTCAACATTGCTAAGTTTACTTTGGCTTAATTTATCGGAAAATCATCTTGTGTGGTTTGATTATGCATTTATACCTAGCAATTTAAAATGGCTCGATGTTCATGGAAATTTTATAGAGCATTTAGGAAATTACTATAAGCTGAAAGACGAAATTCATATAAAAAACACTAGATGTAAGCCATAATCGAATTGCTGATATATCACCCTTAGCTATTCCCAATAGCGTTGAATTATTGTTCATAAACAATAATCACATAAATAACATCCAAGTAAATACATTTATGGATAAACACAATCTCACTAGAGTTGATATTTACGCAAATGAGATATCTCATTTAGATATAAACAGCCTCCGGTTGTCCCCAGTTCCATCGAACAAGTCTTTGCCAGAGTTCTATATAGGAGGAAATCCGTTTAACTGTGATTGCTCCATGGAATGGTTGCCTTTGATAAACAATATGACTGCAATGAGGCAGCACCCTAGGATAATGGATCTTGAAAATGTTTTGTGCACAATGACGCATGCGAGAGGGGCGTCACTCACATACCTTTAAACAATTTAAAGTCAACTGATTTCTTGTGTACTTACGAGACACATTGTTTCACACTTTGCCATTGTTGTGATTACGTAGCTTGCGATTGCCAAATGACGTGCCCAAATAATTGTTCTTGTTACCATGACCCCACTTGGCATACAAATGTTGTCGACTGTTCTAGCCAACTTGTGACTGACATACCCGAAAAGATACCGATGGATGCCACGGAGGTCTATTTAGATGGGAACAACTTTAAAGAATTGCAAAATTATGCGTTCATAGGCAGAAAAAATATGAGATCCTTGTATGTTAATTCGAGTGAAATTGAAAACATACAAAATAGGACATTTGCCGGTTTATCCTCGCTCATTATTTTGCATCTCGGTAGCAATAAACTAAAGCGCCTAAATGGTTACGAATTTGAACATTTAACACAGCTAAATGAGTTATATTTGCAAAACAATCATATAAGTCATATTACCAACTCGACATTTTCAACATTGCATTCATTAAAAATTTTAAGACTTAACGGTAATAGATTAGTGGATTTTTCTGTTTGGGTATTAAATAATAAAATAAATTTAAACGCAATAGCTCTTGGAAATAATATGTGGTCTTGTAAATGTAGATATCTACAGCGATTCACTACATTTATATCGGACAATGTTCCTAAAATTATTGATATAACAGACGTATGGTGCTGGAATACCGACTCGCAGTCGCCACAAAAAGAAAGAACTCAATCTTAATGGCACAATATGCAGTGACTATTACGCCGGAGATTCAGTTATAGATAACATGTTGGTTTCAAATTACATGCCCATGATGGTAACCACACTCACAGGATTCATGCTGATAATGCTAGTCATCCTTATGATTTTCTTATTTAGAGACACGATTCGCATATGGCTTTATACTAGCTGCGGAATAAGATTGTTTCCATTCACTGGAGCGTACGACGACACTGATAAATTATACGATGCTTATATTTGCTACAGCCCAAAGGATGACGATTTTGTTATTCAAACGTTAGCCGCCGAGTTGGAAAATGGTAGGTCTATGTATAAACTCTGTTTACATTATAGGGATATACCTCAACACGGCTCGAATTATATGCAATATACGTTACCCTTACCTGAAGCAGCAGAAGCGTCTAGAAGAATTATCATAGTATTAACTAGGAATTTCATTGAAACTGAATGGTCTCGTTTAGACTACCGGCAAGCGCTCCACAATATTCTTAAAACTCGAATATACACTTTAGTTATTATTGAGGAGAATTCAATTTTCCCTGAAGCTGAATGCGATCCAGACTTAAGGCCATATTTAAAAACAAGCTTGAGAATAAGATGGGGTCAAAAGAAGTTTTGGGAAAATTTGCGATATGCAT
>PQWD01002035.1:0-24185 GCA_019425675.1 Leucinodes orbonalis | reverse complement strand
GAGTGTGTGCGCAGGAACTAGCTTGATACCACCTTCTACATTTTATCATAGGACCACTAGGCGTCAGGAGAACTTACTACACTTGTGGTTGAATTCCCAGCAATAAGCACTTAGTGGTTTGCTGCGTCTTTTTTGGTTCGCACTGGGAATTACTTTAAGGGCTGGAACGCCTCCTGCTTCTGTATTCCAGAGACCTATAACCTCGTGTCTCAAGGCCATAGGAAAGCATTTTCTGGATAAACGTGACCAATATCGGCCTTTTCATCACTTATCATCAGGTGAGACTGACGCAAAACGTAAGCCCATTGACTCTACCAGTACCAGGGTACAGTCACAGACCATTGCATAATTGTCTATAAAGCACTCAAAATTTTGATCTGAAACATACTGAACTACACGTTACTACCAGAACGCTATCACTATATATCTCAATGATTTCCGATTGTGGAAGCAAAACGCCTAACCCAATCTCCCGATACTTCAATAACCACTTGAACTTACGAAATTCTTACAAATCAAATGTCCATTCATTAGTTGACGCCCGGCGCTTTTAATAACCTCTCCTATAATTACACAATGAGGCAACTCTTCATTAAATTGTCACTCATTCGTTGTGATGATGCTTCATATAATGAACTCGTGCGTGTTACGTAATATTATATGAAAGTGAATTATTGGTTCTTGAGTACGACCTCATAAAATGGGAATAAAACAATTATTTTGTGCGATTTTTTTACGAGTAGGTATGTATTTTAACACGCTTTTATTAGCTTCACTTGTTACTTTGTATATTGTAGGTTTAGTAAATTGATTGACTGAAAAGAATGATGATTTTGTGATTCCAAGGAAGTGATAAGGCTCGATCACGGCTTCTAAATTTGTTGTTAGAAACCACATTAAGGGATCGTAAGGTAGTTTTTAGAATTCCGATACCAGTTCCAGTTTGTTAGTTCATAAATTTGGCTAGGCCTTAACTGCAGTTAGCTAAACGACTACGACTATTATAAATATTCCGCTTAAGCGAGAGACCAACTCCTCTGGAATTATGGTTATCTCTTAATTTCAGGGAAATGCACTAGTTGCCCGCTTTGACTTAATAATTGAAAAATTCAAAGTACGGAAACAATAAAATTGGTTAATGCTATTAAGGTCATTTTCTTGCCCATGTTCTTAAAATTATTATTCTACTAAGGTTTAGTTCATTTCACAATATCAAATGATTTTGAAAATTTTGTTTCAAATTGCTTTAATATTTTTTTTCCTTTTAAGACTTATATAAGTAATCAATTTTGTAATATACATAAGGAAATTTCGTACTTCTGGGAAATAAAGCTTATATTTATAGTTTTAATCTAAAAGATAAATAATGAATTTAATTGAATCTATAAGAAAATAACTATTTCTTATTTTATACAGATTAGCAATCAAATTAATAGTTACTACAATAGCGTGAAATACAAGTTTTAATTATTTACTGCATGAATATTAAGCGCTACTTTACTTCGGGCAGACATTACAAAAATGACTGATTACTTTAATTAATTGTAGATAAATAATATAAACGTAATGGATATTTTACGCAGCTTCAGCGTTATATTATTATCATAGCAATACTTATTTATTATTGTATTTAGTACTTACGCGCGAACTCTTCTGTTATTTCTTTCAAACTCCGAATAAAATCAAATTGAACATAAACAAGTCAATATTTATGTTAATTACGTTTTTAAATTTTGTCTCCGATCGCTACTGCAGCAAATGCAAAAAGCTTTTTAATGTCTCAAAGTAAAGCATAAGCTTTCCTACATACCACTACTATGTGGAGATTGCTGATTTTAGTTTATAGCAATTATCACGGTTATATTTCCCAGCAGTTGCTTCTTTCAATCCTGAATAGGTATCGGTAAAATCCAATTTTTCAAAACTGTACTGGCACAAGTACGACTTTTAAATAGTTCTGGAAACATCCAGTCTACTGTCTGCTATGCTGGGAAATAGAAAATAGTTTTAAAGAGCCGGCCATCGGTATTCGCTACGGAATAGAGCTGGCCAGTTCGCTCCACTTCGAATTTCAATTATGAACCGCTACCAGTTGTTTGCGAATTGAATCAGTGTTTGTTTTTGCGAGTTACGCCGTTGCATTCGGGGGAAATGCTTTTGGTGGTTTTGCATGGCGTGTTTTTTTCAAAATTATATTACTCTGGTTTACTGCTGGATCTGAAATTATTTTTTTATGTTGGTTACCAAGGCAGGACCCGTAATCAATAATACAATAATCAGACAGTCGCTAGTACTAATTTAACAACTCCACCGGGCTAAAAACCATGTTGAACATCATTCATAGGACTGCAGATATTTTTCAATCAGGAACACTTTTGGTTAATATATCTGAGTAAAGATAAGATAAGAAAGGCCTATCTTCATCATTAGAAGTTCAGTAAAATATATCATAGTCAGAAATCAAATTCTTCATTCAAAATCTTGTTTGATAATGTTCATGACACAAATTTATAATAAATCACACATCTGAAGCCGTCACGACAATTCTTGTATAAAAATAACGTAACAAAAACATGAAGCAAACAATTGAAATGCAGCATACTATACCTTAACTTTATTCAAATAATTCAATTTACTACAACCACCGGTTTGGAAAGTTGAATCTGCCAACGAGAGTCGGTAAGAGCAAGGAGACTATTACACTATGTACAAAAATTTTAAGTTTAGGAAATCACTGTTTGCTCAAATTCTTATTAGTGATTTTTATAAGATGATGATTAAGATGTTTAAAAGGCACCTTAAGCTATAATACAATGGCTATTGCACACATTTAAAGCTATAATAGCAAAAACACCTTTCGTAAATGTTTTAGGATAACTCAATTGACACTCATATTTTTAGATAATGAAATATTCACTGTGTAAAATCATAATTTTGCGAAGCGTGGGCCGACCCCGAACTAGATGAACTGATACCTGTTTAGGTTGGGTAGCATATGGATGTCAATGTCATTGTACCAATGTCATTTCAAATATTCGAAATTATATGTGCGTTTATCTAACACTCTTATGGTGAAGGAAAACTTCGTGAGGACACCTGCGCACGCCTGGCATTCAAAGGTTGTGCGTGAAGTCGGCAAACCGCTCAGGGCCCGCTGGACGACTAAGGCCTATACTCACCGTACAGGTACGCTTGTGCACCCTCGGTGGGACGTTGAATGAGCTGATGATGATGATGAATATATTAGATTTATATAAATAATACAAAGGTTCGGGTTCGAACCCCGGCAGTAAAAACATTTGTGTGCATGAACATGTCTGTTTGTAATGGTCTGGGTGTTTTCTATGTATAATATGTATGTATTAACAAAAAAATATATAAGTATGTTTATCTCGTTGTTAATACCCTTAATACAGGCTTCACGCTTAATTTGGCTAGATGGCGCTGTGTGAATGTCAGTGGATATTTATTATTATTTATTTTTTAATGTTCGTATTATACCTTGTTTTTTAAGACTGGACTAATACGGTTGTTCTTCAAAATAAATGATACTGTGCACGCACAAATTCAAAACGTTTGATAAAACAAGCAAGACAAATCAGAAACCCCGGAATTACAGGCCTCAATTTTTTTTGTTTGAAATGATATTATTATAATATTTCGTATCAGTAGTTAGGCTTCAATTTTATCCAATAGTTAGCTCGAGTAGTATGCTTTATGCTGCACCTTTTTACATAGGGGTAATATTAATTAAACTAAACAATAAATTAATTACACAAAGTGAACAACTCAAACAATGATTGCCCCTTTTTCTTTTAATTTATTAGTAAGTCACAAGACAGTTCAGGCGCTTGTTGTTTGAAGTAGATTTATAAATTTCTTTTTTTTTTCAATATTTATCCTTTCATAGTGACGGTAAATGAAAAAAGTTGTTATGTTTTCATCATATAAAAAAATGTTCTTAAAAACAGACTAAATGAATACTACCAAAAAGCTTTAACAATACAAGGCATACCATCTGTTACTCTTTTATTAAAAGCTGACAGTAATTTTCTTAAGAACATTTTGCCCAAAGAAATGTTTCATCGTGAAACACCGAGAATTAAACTCCAGGCAAACAGTGTAATAAAAAGTCCAAATATTAGACAGTGATAACATATTTTACGGCTAAAACGATGAAATGAGAATAATTTTATGGTGTTAAAATGGGTCATATCGTCGAAAAAGACGTGAGGGCTTTTTTATTTGGCCGTCAACGTCTTTTATTTGGTTTGTCAACCACAGTATTCAACAATTGATAGTAATTAGTCTGAATAAAGTATAACATCCAAGTTTAACATGTTAAATATTATAATTATGTACATATATTGTCTTCATAACTAAAATTGGTATTCGTGGTTGTAATATTAATTTGCTTGGCAATGAACTACCTTCAATATGATCAAATGAAAACTAACTCTTAATTATCTGATAGATATAAAAAAAAAACAGAACGGTTAAATTTTTGAATTTAAGTAAAGTAAATATCAATCCGTATTTGCTATGATTTTGATGTCGATTAAGATTGATTTTTAAGCATCATAATATTTTTTTTTTTCATTTCATTCCACATTATATTTCATTAGGGTATCGAATCATACCTAAACAATATTTTACTAGACCTATATACAAGAGCTTTGAAAAATTTCATTGCATTGTTTACACATAAAGTGGATATGAATAACATGAAAAACCAAAACCAATAACGATGCTTTCTTACACAATTTCTTTGCACAATTGTATTGCTGTCACTTTATACATACTGTGACGTGCTTTCACCGGACATAGGCGTGCTACCTGGAAGAGAGTCTTTTAAATAGTGTGGACAGTTACCCGGGACAAAGTTTAAGTTTTGTTTAATTTTTAAATTTGTATTAATACTTTGAAGCAGCCGTTATTTGATTTGTAGTTTTATTGTTTCTCAAGAATAAGAACTTCATTGTTTTCAGTTTAAGACTAGGGATGACATAGAAAAGTATATTAAAGAGGCTTACTTTAGTTCACTTAAGTTGTTTGTAGATTTAACAAATTTTATTTATACAAATAGGTAGGTACTCTTTGTTGTGTAGTAAAGTGGACGTGACGTGACGATGGAGTGTTTCAGACAAAAGTAAATGAATAAGTGTAAATAGTAATTACATTTTCCACACTGTCCTGCATACGAGACGACTCTGATATTAATTCCATATTTATGTACCAAATAAGTTCACTAGTTACAATGCCCTTTTCCTGAAATACAAGTAAATAGCATTTTTGATTCACGGAGCGATACCTGGCACAATGGTGGCACTAGATGATTCAGTATGGATATCGCTTATCATCTTGTTAACAATGATATTCTGTATATATAAAGGTAGATACGCCATCTGTGCCTCAAAAACGATCCGCCGAAGAGAGTACAGTTTGTACTCTTTTGTTTAGGTAAAATGTGTTCGAAATTTGAAATATGTGTATGTATGCTGTAACTGCATTCGGAACACTTTTTTCGAATGTTTTGTGAGCATATCACGAATCCATACTTTTATACATCATTGCTCGTTAACCTAGACAGTAAATATAATACCTTTTTTACTCAATACCTGTCTTATTGATAGGTATCGGTTTGGGTGTACAGTTACCTCATTATCAGTAACACAGCATACGCTCATAATCTCCTTCTGCAGATAAACTAACTAGATCCACAATCGTGAATAAAATATCAACCAAAAATGGCCGAACCGCTTGACACATCGTTCACTTATTGTTATATTTATGATATAGGTACAATTATTTATTAAAATTTTGACCTTAATGCATCTTAAAAGGGTGCTAAATCAAAAGCACGAGCATACTACTATGTCATGACATCTAGCAAGCGTCTTAATGTTTAGCTAAGCTTTCCCTACATCATGACTATGGGCTGCTGCTGATTCAGTGCGCATTAGTGGATCCTAAAAACTATCATTGTAAGATAGTAGCCAGGACCTACGGAACTATCATTCTTTACTGATTATCAGGTGATTTGCTTCTAATAACAGCTCGACTACTCGATACGACATATCGAATGCGTGATTAAATAGAGAATAGAGAGATGGTTCCATACATATAGCACTGGAGTCATGTCAGGGCGCTCTAATGAAATCCAGCTATCAATATCTTTGGATATAATTAACACTTCATTGGATACCTTCACGCAGTTCAAAACAAGGTACTCCTATGGGGTTTCTGTAGTTATGTGTGAATTAATGGACCCTAAAAATTAAGAGTAAGTCGATGATTTTGTTTTCTAAATGGCTCACGAACTTATCATTCATTTTAATAGATGTAACAAATTCTTCCACAATAACTGAAAATTTATTGTAAGATTCAATAACAATTATATTAATAACACCGCGTACACTCTTAATTACCAGTTTAATGAACTGGTTTATTTGGCTAATACCACGTCTGGCAGGCAGTATCTGAAGGCATTGTTGCCCCAAAAACATTGTTCGGCGACAAAATTTTCTGGTAGTTTGCTCTTAATTACTATAATAATAATTCTCGCTCTCCTTAACTGGGAGCACCTATTATTTTCGTTCACGGTTTGTTGAACACGCTAAACGGTAACATTATTTCACCATCTAATTTCCATTGTGCAAAATTTTGTTCGTTCTGAAATGAGCGGGGGCAATCTGGAAGGCATGTCTCGCCACATATTAGTCGTGTGTTCATTTCTTCATGTTAAATTACATGCTTTACGATATCTTAATGAAGGTTTGCGTACGTACGGCGTGTTTCCCTTTATTAGATGTTAATTTTAACGTACTTGTTTACTTCGTTAGTCAAATCAAAATTGCGAAATTTTGTTGAATAAGGATTAATTTGATGCTTGAAAATGCCAAAGCGAACTCAAATTGCGTTGTTTTGTAGTTTAAAAACCAATGTTTGTTGGCGTTTCTCGTATTTGAAGCTGTTGTATTTAATATTAATATGTATTATATAAGGAAAAATACAATAAAATGATAGTCAAACTACTTTTTGAACAAGGTTTGAATTCTAGGATTTCATGCAGATATTACGACGAATTTAAAAAAATATATTTTTCAATGCAGTTCTATTTTTAAGGCTTAATCCATCATTTCTCTGGCCTTTGCCCTTCTTTACCCAGTTACCAAAAACTGCATTAATATGCAACAACGGTGGCTTATCTAAGATTCCAGACAACAGAAGTACAACTCCTGAATAAGAAATGTATTTTTAGTCGCCGTCAGACATTTAATTTAATATAACAGATGTTCTCATCTCGAGTGGACACGCCTCGCAGCGAATCCTTTGAGTTTGTCACGGGCAGATTCAAAAGAAAACTGTCAACAAAGGATTGTTATTCCAACTGTGTTCTAACTTGTATAAACAAGTTTGACAATCGAGCGTGGCTTCCCGAGGAACCGCTTTGTGCTGATTGAAGGAAATTCTGTTAAAATGATTATCTGCTTCGCGATTGGATGTGGTTTTGTCTAAGTTGGTTAAACGACACGTGTTGAATACTTTAATAATAATAGCAATTAATGCTACATAAAGTTTACCAAATACAAAATATTGTTAAGAAATACCCAATATTATATTTTCTTATTACGTATTTAAGCAAAAGTACGTAAGTATACGATTTTGTATCAGTATACGCTTTCTAAACATTAAATTTATAGTAAAGCTTAAAATTTTATGATGTAGTATTAAAATATATTCCTTATAATAATCTAAAATTGCAAAGGTAGGAATCGAAAGGGTGACCAAAGAATAGTAAAACTATAATTATATATGTCTGAATTCTGCATCCAAAGGTTGAGTCCCAAGCATGGTGGACACATTCAGGCATTAAACCGCTTCTACTAAATAGTAGGCTAGCACCTATATACAATAGCTTGCCTTGTAGGTTTCGCCTAATATCCCAACGCAGGTCTTCTTCAGTGAGATGTTAATAATTGGTTGGTGAAAATTAAGGTAACCCTAATTCTAAATTTGGTCTTTGCAATTGAAACATTGGAACAGTTTGGAGCTGAAACCAATTACATTGTTATATCTAATACTAAAGCGAAACTAGCTGGCACCAACCACATGGACTGATGCCCTGGTAAGGTGGCGCGTAGTACCCTTACTAGGGCTCCGTTCAGCAGTGGTCATTCTAGGCTGTAATGATGATGATATAAATACCAAATAACTAATAAAACTATCAGTACATTTTTATTTTATTTTATTATGTTATAAGTGTACAGGACGGTCTGGACGCTCACCGTATGGTAAGTGATACGCCAGACCATGACAGAGCGGCATTAAAGGAGACCAACAACTGACAGACAGTTATATCCTCCATCAACGCCGCACTGCGCCCGTCACCCGAGACAAAATTTAGTCTCTTAACCCGTACTAGCTACAGTGCCCTCATCCCGAACACAAAAGTGCAAACATCCTGTTTCACTTAACGATCTGGCACTGCTACCTACCTAGACGACTCAGTATCGAGTCTACCACCTAGAAATAAGATTTTTTTATCAAACCATCTAATTCAAACACGTTTACGGAAACCTCGTAATTAAAAATACCCAGGTTAAACGTTTTATTTTACATAATTGAAACATGCTCGCAAGAAAGCTCGATATGTACTTTCTCAGCTTATCATGACCAAAATTTATAGCAATTCCGCGAACCGGTACTTGAATGCGATTAAGTAATTTCACTACTTGAATGTTCATTTGTGTACACACAAAACAATACCTTAACAAGCATTAAATTAAGCAAATAAATAGACCCATTTCATTTGCAATTGTTGAATTCTAAAACAATAAAGACATTATAACTATGGAACGGAAAGAGTTATCGTGCGAACATCGTCCAAAGTAATCCAAAATCTAGGCCGGACTTACCGTGTAATTTATACTTTCTTCACTTTGATTCACAGTAATAATTGTACGGCCCTTATCTGTGCTTGTTTGACAGAAACACTTTTATGGCTGAGATAATCAGTTTGAGTGCATTACATTTGTACAAGAACAAGTCTTATTTGTTTTATACAATATAATACTTTGGTCTATTCTTGTGTGAAATTAGTTATTGTCAAAACCACATTTCTCTTGATGAGAATAGCATGTGCAAAAATATTACTTCGTTAAATAAATTTGAGCGTTCCATATTTTTAAATATAATATTTCAAACAACTTAAAAGGTATTCCTTTTAGTAATTGCTTTTACACATGGGTTCGCTAACGTTAGAAGTATTATATTTTACTCCCCTATTGTTCCCTTTAGTAGTGGAATTTATCAAAGCCTTACTTAGCGGATGCCTACGTCATAATATCTGCTTACCAAATTTCAGTCCGTCCGTACTTGGGCCAGTGCGTTAATAGATTACTATGTCAGTCAGTTGATTATAATATTTAGATAAAAATATTGAAAGTAGTCCTCCTCACAAAAAAACACAATTTGATTATTAATGTTTAAATCGATTTAAAATAATTGCTTATATTTTCAGAGTTAATGTTAGAGTCTCATTTATTCGGTTCATTTCTCTCAAAATAATTTGTGACGTAAAATAAATTTCTTTTTACTTTTAATTATAAAGTTGATAACGGTTTTATATTGCTTATCTTTATGATTTAAGTTTGGTCACCAATTCATGTTTACAAACGAATTTTCACATCGGCATACTGTCGCATGATAATATTATTGTTACCCGCATCCTTCAATAATATTACTGCAATCCCTATGAAACAACACACATTCACAGCCGTCGCCAAGGCTTTCACGATCCAAGTAACAAAAACAAGAGTCCGTTATTGTTTCACAAATATGCATATTTCGTGGACTGCTTATGTAAATTGATTCATAATAAATATTTTGATTCCAAGTTAACAAGTAGGTGAAGTTTGTATTCCGCTCGTTGAACCTCGTTAAGGCTGAAATAGTGTTGTGTTTATCATAATATCGTTATTTATTGCAAAAACCTTATACAAATGTACCGAGGTTCGTTGCACTCATTTTTTATTATTTTGTCGGTCTTTTGGGAATATTTTGTATTAACTTTATTGTATGTAAATCTTAGTTTTACCGACGTTTTTATTGTGAATTCGAGTTGTTTAATGGTTGTGACTTCCATTCGTGTTATAAAATGAAATTCATAATATAAACTTATGACATTTAAGATATTCATGGCAAACTATGAATAGCTTTATCTAAACATAAAATAACAAATAAACACAGAGCATGTGACATACCAGTTATAAAATATGCACTTCTACGTTTGCTAAGCTAAGTAAGCTGTCTATAAATAAACCTCACCAAATGACCTAAAATTACATTTGGTATACCTATTGTGAATTCGCACTTGTGCCTATTATTAGTATTTTGTTATCCCCTAAAAGCATTGGGGCCTTCCAGAATATTAATTATCACAAAAAGACCTCATCAAGTTTCTAAATCAACTTTAACATTATTTTTGGGTAACTTGTGTCACAAATTAAAGCTCTTTATTAATATAAATACTTTAATTTAAAGGTTTTATTAAAACCACAAGTGCTCGGCACAGACAACTGAATTTATTGATTGGTCATAGACCAAAACACAAATTTACATACATTAATATAGATGTTGCTATAAAACATTATTTTGATACATATTTAACATTTTCTATTTAAACATGTAGTTTCTGACTCAAAAGATCGTAATTTAAATTTGGTGTAGCGAAGCGTTTATAAAAGTGACCAGGATTCTCAATCACGAAAGGCGTTGATTGCATTAGGTATGTCTTTGTATCTCTCTTTATTTCGCTGCGTTTGTCTTCCATTTATGTTCTCATTAGATCACGCTGTTGCATTGCTGTTGGAAAATAGATACAATTATTTGTTATTGACGATTCTGACATTGCAAATACTTGCAAAATCTAGATCACATTGAAGATAAGTATTTACATACACAAGTTACTGTTAACAACATCGCCACATCCTCACATGTAAAAAACCAGAATCCATAACACCATTACGAGTAGGATGACACTGCGTATCCAATTTTAAAGACATAATTTTATTTTTATGTTAAAGTGTACAGAACGGTCCATGACCTGAACCGTTCTGTACACTTTAACATAAATTTGACTGACCATGATAGAGCGGCAATGAAGGAACCAACAACTAATAAACAGTTATATTCTCCGTCAATGCCGTACTGCGCCCGACACCAAAGACAACAGATATTAAGGTCTCTTACGTCCACTATTTAATTAGCTACAGTGCCCTCACCCCGAAACACAAAAGTGCATAACACTCCTGTTTCACTTAACGATATCTGGCACTGCGGTGGTACCTACCTAGACGACTCAGTATCGAGTCTACTTCCTATTTGGACCTATTTTAGTGTTTCTCACGTGACAAGCTATTGCTCATAAATTTGTATATCATAATGTTAGCACAATCGATTTTCAGCTCTGTCAAATCGAGGCCAAATGTCGGTTTAAAAGCTTTTGAAATAAGTTTACAGGCTTAAAACCCAGAAATTGTATGATGTCCAAGTTACAAAATAATTGCACTTAGTATTTAGAATTTTAGATATTCGCAGAAAAACTTGATTAATGACCTTGATAATATATGAATAAATACTATATCAAAGTCCACTGATAGATATAGGCCTAACCCATTTTACGCCACAAATCTCAATCTCTCTCTCTCTCTACTTTCCTCACTTAGCCTCCGGGTAATAGTTTTTACTACACTCACTTAGTCGGAGACCAGGATAATAGTAGGCTACTGATTTGATAGTTACCTTAAAATTGATAAACATTATTAAAAATCTCGATTTAAATCTACAAACGTATGGAAACCTGACGGTTCAAAAAATAACGAGACAGGGTGTCCTGATTGACAGGCGGCTTGTTAAAACTTTGCTAATGCCTTACGCTCGCCACCATTATCTGTGGAGTAAAAACCTTTATGTTTTTGGTGCCCGTGTTTCTGTTACATGACCACTTTATCAGCTTTGTTTGACGTTGATTTCGTTTTACGCGTAAATGTACCTTCAGCCGGCCATGACATGATGATTAAGAGTTACAGGCTTTCATTATTGGGTAAACCCGTTTAAACATTCTGACCAGTATTCTTTTGGAACAAGTAATAAGGCTAGTTAAAATTCTCAAAAATTACCTTAACTAAATACTAAAATAAATACGATTTTTATCATAATTATTTCACACAGCCATCTTCATTGTCAATGAATCGAACACGAAATAGTCAGCAAAGTCTTGCCAATAAAACCTTTTATCTCGTAACTAACTTCTTGTCTTATACTCATCATATCCAATATTCTTATTAAAAAATAGGATGTTTGTCTTAATTAAGTCTGGCTTAGTAATTTTCTCTACCTCCGACATTTCCTCTATGCGATTTAGTGGTTGCAATGTATAAAATAATATGTATATGAAATAATTAGTAAACTGCAAATACTTATTTGTTGTTTTCATAACAGAGCCTATAATCAGTAAAATCAAAGTCTGGCAATAATCAAAACAAAATTAATACTTCCTACCCAAGACCTTGGGGACTCAATAGTAAACATTTCTACCGGTCAAACAAGTAGCTATATCTACATATATGACTAGTGCTGAAACTTCGCCATCAAGTTGCAAGTCCATCGCGGCATCAATCACGCGAACAAACATTGGACCCATTATGTTGTTCAAACAAACCGCAGCAGAACTTGAGATTTCTTATAAACTAGTTTAGCTTATTATTTGTTAAGCTTTTTACAATCTATTCCAGAACTTTGTGATATAACTTTAAGACTTAATTTTCCGTATTAATGTCTCTGATTAAAACTTTGCAGCTGGACAATAAGGAAAATTTTCAGCTTTGTTAATCTCTATACGATTCCAGTCTAAAATCATCAATGTCATCATTATCATCATCCGTATATAACATGTGCGCTACCTCACTTAATCCCTTAGCAGGTTACTCTGTAGCGGAATAATTGGTGCAAAGCCAACCGTCCAAACCTTGTTTTGCTATATGTCAGCAGCATGATTACGTAAAAAAAAACAACCAAAGAAACTGTTTCAATTTTAGCCCAGAACAGTAATATCAAAATCAAAACTTTTATGGTAAAGTAAGTTTAAAATTCCACATAGGCAATTTTTTTTAACTAGGAACACCCTCATGATTTAATATTTATCAATAAGATATTGAACCGTCACAAAGCAGATTAAGCAAGAAGTAGAAAGATGTTTCCATATATGGTCCAGATTATTGTTTGTATGTTTTTTTAGAGATTCGCTGTCGACTGAGAGAAAGAAAAATAATTATCGACCGAAAGAAATATCTCACACAAGGCAGCGAACAAGTATCCAGTTGTCTTTGTACATTTTAATAAAATCTCTTACTGTGTTAAAGTCATCAAGAAAATATTACACAAAAGAGTCACGTAGGGCCCGTTGGATCATCCGAGATTGCTCCATAACTGCGAACCTTCTTAAAGCATGGTCCGTGAGCAGAATAAAGGCAGATAGAAGATAAAACCAGCATTGACCATTAGGGCCAACGACTCTATTGTAACGTGACTACTGCGCACTATTATGTGGTAACTGCTTTTAAACATTTTTTAATATAAATTTTGTTATTTTAAATATAAGTTTGCTTTTTCTTTGTTACCAGTCATTCCAAATAAGATAATTATCTCATCGTGTCAATAAAGACACGATATCTACTAACTTCACAATTTTTAAAATACGAACTAGCAATTTGGCAAATAGCCACACTGATGTTAAGTAGCAACTGATGACAAAAATCCAAAGGATACTAAAAAATAACCGCAGACTTTACAAATTCCAGCATGCAGAATATGGACAGCGGCACCTAGAATTCTGTGTGAAACAACATTTTCGTGTATGATTAATAATGGTACTCATGCCCGAATTCCTTCTTCGTCTCCCAATTATTTCTCTTTTTTCTAAAGGTCGTACACGTACTCAAGATGATTGAAATATTTGTTAAGTTTCCGAATGTAAACCTTATCACTTAATTTCAAGAGGACTGTAAAGTGAAAAGAAAACTCTTGCCAACTTATAGATTAAAAGAACAAAAATCCATTAATTCAATCTACACTAAACTTACAATCTTGTCCTAAAAGCCAACGAATACAAACGGAGCGTTGATCTCAGGCGTCAAGCCACATCCGGCAAATAATTAAAACTTTTACAAGAACCAGCGAAATGTGGAGGAAAGAAATAAATTTTCTACCCGAACGCACTCTCGTTTTTATCCTTCCAGCTTGTGATTTATTCACCAAAGTTATTTACCGTTGCCAATCACACTCTCCGGGGATAGTCTACTTTAAATCTTCCACGATAGTGGTTGCTTTAACGAAACTTATACTTCACGATTTGTTATCTACAACGATTGCTCGGGCCGGAGCATCTGGTTTTTGCTATGTGAGAGTGGACATTTGACACGATTTCTCGCATTCGAACATTGTTTTACGGTTTTTTTAATTGAAACGTTTTGTTTTGTTTCATTGGTGCAAATGAACTAGCATCTTTGTCTGTTTCACCGGATTTTAGCTCAGCGGAATTGTTTTTTAACGTTCATGAGGCGAATTGGGGGTATGATAGTATGCCCTGTAACAAGCAAATTTAATTTATAATATTAACACCAATCATATAGTTTTATGATCATCTGATGGTTAGTGACATTAAAGCCTACACATATACCTGAATTTTGAAAAATGTAACATCATTGCAATTTGCGAATTCGACATAAAGGTACACAAAGGCAAAAAGAGTTAGGTCAGGGGAAGAAGTATTCAGTATGTAATATTTTAGGAACATAAAACGATGGATCTTTTGGTCTGATATTATAACGAGCTTAGAGTATTTGTCGGATATGTATTTTTGTGATTTTATCTCTGAATTAGTACTTGATGTTCTGACGCTAAGTATTGTCAATCTAGATCGTATCAGTGTGAGCGTAGTAGCTTTTATATTTATTTGGACTTACTTATTACACTCATCATCATCAGCTCATTCAATGTCCCCACCGAGGGGCACGAGCCTACCCGTATAGGGTGTATAGGCCTTAGTCGTCCACGCGGGCCTAGTGCGGGTTGGACGACTTCACGCACAACCTTTGAATAGAGATTCTTCGAAGAGTCGCAGGCGTGCGCAGGTTTCCTCACGATGTTATCCTTCACCGTAAGAGTGTCGGATAACGTACATAAGTTTTTCGAAAATTCGAAAACACATGGTACGTTGCGGGATTTGAACCTCGGCCCTCCCGGTAGGAGGGCGACAGCCCACACCATTGAGCCACCGATGCTCTATTTACACTCATTTACTTGTTTTTTTTTTTTACGGATTAAATCATTTCTGATCTCTCTTAGGGATAAGATCAGAAACGATTTAATCCGTAAGAGAACTAAATTTATCGACATAGCCCGCCGGATCAGCAAGTTGAAGTGGCAGTGGGCTGGTCCCGTATGTCGCAGAACCGATGGCCGTTGGAGCAGATGAGTTCTGGAGTGGAGACCGCGTCTCGGCAAGCGTAGCGTAGGACGCCGTCCGGCCCGATGGACCGACGACTTGCGAAAGGTCGCTGGTGGAGGCTGGATGAGGAAAGCGGAGGACCGGGTATCTGGCGCAAAATGGGGAGACCTATGTCCAGCAGTGGACTGCGATAGGTTGAATAGGACTTGTTTTGACATAAATACAGATTTTTAAAGCTATGAAGATCACTTATTCTTTTTTCAGGAATCGATACTTTAATTTGTTTAGCACCAGTCTCTTCCCGCTATCCACTTGAAGTTTCCTACAACATCAAATCCAGCATTATTAAATACTGAGTACTATTCGTCTACCGCTGAAGCGTATCAGGTAAGTTTAAATACGTTGCAAACTACTTCAGTTGTTAATACCAGCAATACTCATAAAAATAAAATCAATGCGACATAATTGGAATTTAAATATAAATTAATTCATTTGAGTATACTCTCCATGCTAATTTGTGCCCATTTCAAATTACTCAACTAATCAATTTAGTTAAAGTTGCTAAACGCTTTTGACTAGTACATTTAGTGTTAATTTAGAAATAAAATGGGTAAATAAAATTGAACTTGAAACTTTTATAACGGTTATGATGAATATAGAAAATTATTTACTCAATTAGGCATCCATTATAAACTTTGCATTTAACAAAACTTTACACATCAGATCGAGTTTGGCAATTGTGAATAAATTACAAGTGAAATACTTTAATTTAAACTTTGATCGCTTATTTTAGGTTATAGAAGTCAGCCAATACAAATGTTGCAAAAAGTAAACATATTCGCTAAGATTGCTTTCATCTTATAATTTAGTAATTACTTTAGATAGTGCTCAATAATAAATTTCAAAAGAAACATATTTACAAAGAAAGTAAAAATTTATAATGCCAGACTTTGTTGATCTAAACTGGTAGGGCTGATAATAAATATTTACAAAGAAAAGAAATTGTTTTGAACTTCAAAACCTGATGCCTGTGTTATACACTTGTATTATTTTCCAAATAAAGATATAATGTACACTATGAAGCCCGCAACTAATTTAAAAAAAAAACAATTCTAGGTATCTACCTCACTGACGTTGACCAAGTATCGAATTGCGTAGCAAACACAAACTGTGTGTGAGAAAACTGCATAAAAACGCACCAGCGCAAAGGTGCGCTACCCGATCGAGTTACAGTCATAATTGGACGGCCCTTGAGCGTTGAGCGTATGGCTAATCTAACAATTTACGCATCAGCTAATTTGCAAATTGGTGCAGCTTTGGCGGCTGTAGGCTGCATGTCGTCGGCCGGCCAATCTACAACCGGCCCTTCCTAGGGTTCGTATCTAGAAGCGACACTGAGGAGAGTTGCGATACTTCTGCACGTCGAAAGTAGAGAACTTTCTCTATTACCTCAGTAGTATATTAGGCAATTTTATCTAACTGTACCGTTTAAACCATTTTGTCAAAAGTTTAGTTGACGGGTTGTCAACCCATCAAACTCATTTTTTTAGCCTTTCGGGCAGAAACATTGCCAAAAACTAAAAAGTTTAAATATGTTTGCAGCTAGGTGGTAGTTAACGACTGCCACTGTAAAGTGGTAGTCGTTTCGGCTTTTCTTAGCACGTACAAACTTCAATTACTCGTAGTTGTTTTGGTTATCCATCCGATGACTTCGGTGAGATGAGCGTCGGTGGCTCAATGGTGTGGACTGTTGCCTACCTACCGGGAGAGCGCAGGATCGAATTCCGCCACGTACCAATGTATTTCGAATTTTCGAAATTATGTGTACGTTATCCGACGCTCTTACGGTGAAGGAAAACATCGTGAGGAAACCTGCGCATGCCTGCGATGAGATTCAAAGGGACTGAATGACTGAAAGGGAGTGCGCACTGGGCCTGCGTGTACGACTAAGGCCTATACACCCGCGTAAGGGTAGGCTCGGGCCCCTCGGTGGGGACGTTTAATGAGCTGATAATGACGATGATGATCCGATGACTGATAGTTTCGTAACTCACACAATCATCAACCTATAGCAGGTATCAAGCTTTTAGACATTTAATTATACTAGTTGTGTACCTATGTGAGCACTATTTATTATAATACTAATTTCTAGATTTATTAACTCTTTTATTTGTAGCATTGCAATTAGTTCCAGCTTAAAATGAAGCCCACATTTCTTTCATCCGAGAAAATACGAAGCAAGAATTGGAATCAACTTCTTTAGTATTTGTTTTATAAAAGCTAACCCTTTATGCGGATTCGCAGTATTAAATATTATTTAAGAAAGCTTTTAAGTATGCTAGCTACGGCCTCTGAGAAAAATGTTACGTACATTTGAATCCTTACAGAATATAATGTTTGAAATATGTGGCATATGGATTTAAGCAAACTCAAAATAATAAAAAATATATATATTGTTACAAATTTTTTATATGGTTATTATAAATAAATAAAAATTTGTTGGCAAAGTGTAAGAATCTACCGATAAGACCCTGCATAAAAAGTGGTAGTAACTTTTTCATCTTTTTTATAAAGATTATAATTTTTTGCTAACAAGTAATATTTATGTTATTGGCAAAATATTTTGTGACTGTAAAACATAGGGCAAACAAGACCACTCTTTCCTGAAATTAATATACTTCCTTTGTAAAGCTGTATTTGATTTCAACTTGAGTGGGGATAAGTCGATAAATATTTCAATAAACGATATTCCTAATTGTTATTGTCTTTTCAATCGCCAATTGCTATTGGTCTCACAATGCAGTTTTCGGTTCCTGATCTCCTCATAGTCATGTTTTGTAGAAAGGCTTGTGGCTTGAACTAGTCTGGTTGATCAATTTTTTGATTTTCTATGATTCGTCATGAAAAAAAATTTTTTTTGAGGTATTTTCAAATATTACTAACCGCAATTTATCAAAGACAGAAAATATCTAAAAAGTTACTGACGCACAATGTTTTACCTTGAAGATATATTATACTGAATAATTATTTTAAATATTGCATGCGATTTAACGCTTATCTTTACACCAAGCCACCGCCCTTTCCCAAACCTCGGGGCATAGCGCGGTTTTGTTTGGTCCACTTCCACCGGTAATTAATTTAACACCACGTCTGGAAACTATGGCAGCCATCCACACAGGCTTTTTGTGTGCAAATGGCGCTTAATTACAAACACCAAACCGCACTAGCATTACTAAATATGGTACAGTAAAGTAGCTACTTAGCTTTGGTTCTAGATCGGAATTTACCCTCGCGTGTTTATATTCGGTTAAGTAGTCTTTGCCTACCACAGAGCAAGGATAAATAAAAAATAAGAAAAAGTGTATTTTGCACAGAGCTTTTATATTTTTATTTTATCTTAGAAAATATTCTTCAATAAATATCCACTAACATTCACACAGTGCCATCTAACCCCAAATTAAGCGAGAAGCCTGTATTATGGGTACTGAACAACTAGTAAATATACTTATATTTTTTTGTGAACACATACCTATTATACATAAAAAACACCTAGACCATTAAAAACAGACATATTCATGCACACAAATGTTAGTACTGCCAGGGGATCAAACTCGGAACCTTTGGTGTAGTCGCCGCCGACGGTTGAGACAACGCTACACCAAATAAAATTAACACAGCGTATCTTAAGAACGATGTTGTTTTGTTATAACATCATAAAGATGATTCCAAAATGTATTGCAACACTCACTCGTAATGTATTATATATCGTTAACCGGTACACTTTTGGCCATACACAACCTTCTGACTATCATCATCCTTAGCTAGTTATACGTCCCCATCGAGAGGCACGAGCCTACCCGTATAGTGTTTAGGCTTTAGTCGTCCACGCGGGCCCAGTGCCTTTGAATCTTTTCACAGGCGTGCCGCAGGTTCCTCACGATGTTTTCCTTTACCGCAAGAGCGTCGGATAAACGTACATATAATTTCGAAAATTTGAAAAGACATTGTGGTGTCATTTGAACCTGCACGCTCCAGATATCGGAATCTACACCAATAAGCCACCGACGCTCTTCTGACTGTACGCGACGAGAAAATACTAAGTTACTTATTTGAACCGTATTTAATATAAACGTAAAATGTAGGTTTTATATTAAAACGTAAAACAGATAAGACTTTTTTGACGCCACCGGTCGTGGTTTCTGTAGGAGAAACAATGTTTAATTGAATAAAACCAAAGTTTCTCTGTAGGTGCGTACCAATTCTAAAAGCCATGTCTAAAATATTCAAATGATCAAAAGCCACTGGCTTATTAATTCTTTATAGTCAGACCGCTGAACTTAATACTCTAAGTTCGTAATTAGTATCGAACAATACTTTGTTTGATATAAGGTAGAAGAGACTTATTGAAGAAATTTTTTTAATGTTCTCATTCTGGAATAGTTACTCGTGTAATGTCGTACCATTATGTACGTATAAGTAGGGTAACTGAAAAGCTTATTGAACGTAGGCAAAACAGCAGGACGCTAATTGTATCACAAGTCGAATCTTGTCAAGCTTCCTTTACAACATGGTCTAGAGATTCTCTAAATAAGTATTAAATAAAAATAGTTAAAACCTTAACTCAAAGTTACTTAGTTTTGTCCATAATCCCTTATGAGATTTAAACTACCCATATTTTTTAGTTTAAGGTGTGACACAATATTTCCTTGACGTCAATCTATCCTTAATATTTTCTCAAGACATCCTCCTTTTCTATAGCCACATATTCTCCTGTTGCACTCAATTAAAACACACTTTAACATCAACGCACCTGGCCGCGATAAACATCGTAACTATTGTGAAACCCGAGAATTTCGAACCTCAATTTTGACAACAAAAAGGCCATAATCGATTTTTGCCGCACAAAGGGAGTATTATATTTGACAAGTCGACTGTACAAACGTTGTTTGCGGTAGAGATTATTTCGGTTCGAATGAATGAAAGCAAAACACAAACCGTGAATATGTTGCCCGTAATTGAAATCCGAACAACGCCCTTGAGGATGGCTTTTTAAATTTTTTTAGCTTTCCACAAAATATTCCGTCGTCTCGAGTGTCGTATTCAAATTTGTCAAGAAATCAATTTCATTCGTAACGGAAATGGGGTTTATTAATACATTGTATTTGACTTGAGTGAAATTTTAATTGTGAAATTTATAATAAAAACGCGATGAAATGATTTAATGTAACAAACCGAAAGCTTACCTGCATTGTGTTAAAAAACAATTTGGTGGTTTATTGATTAATAGTCCAAAGATGGCGTTGTGAACTCCATAGACACAGGAAATATAAAAACCACCCGCAGGCATTCATCATTACGACGGTTGTTCTATAATATAGAAGGGTACAGTATTAAATAATGATTAATTATATAATTTAGACCATGTCATCGGGCCACATGCCGTAGTTTAATCTTAGACCAGGTGACGGCATATCTGATGTTATGCTTGACCACCCATAAACATACTTGTGAATCGTATTCACTGTGATATAGAGACTAAGATCGAATAAAGCCTTAACAGTGGCAGACTGCAGTCGAAACAATAAAAGGGTTAAAATGGACGTTGCGATAAAAAAGTGAAATTTGTTTCTCAAAAACGCTTATATCACGCTATATCCGATGTCCATTTTTAAGTGAAACGATTTACAACAATGTTACCTCGGAGCATTAATTAACATATTATTGTTAAGTCTACTTCTTTAGTTGCAGTTAAGAATTTTTAGTACAGATAATGAAATTACTTTTCTACATAATTTTACTTACGATTGCAGTCACCAAAAATCCAATAACACAAAAAGAGCAATACCAATTAAAAACACGTCCCATTCATTGCGTAATTGCACCGCAAATTAAACCAGCTTGGGCCCTAGAATTTTAAAATTACCCCACAACATAGGTGAAATCGATGGAGCGCGAACGCAAAAAGCGTGCAATCCAAGCCTACTGCTGAACAATAGGCGGGGTTGGTGCACAAAGCGGAGACATACATCAAACAACAAAAACAGAGCTCTCCACAGTACGAGCGAGCGAACACTATCATTTACGCAACGATTTGTCATCGAGATTCAGCGGGAGCGGGGCGGGACATTTTGAGTGATGCTCGTACCACGGTAACGTCGGGATTGCGACGAGGATGACGTGAGTTAGCTTTGAGTGATGACATGATTCCGATTGTAAGTTGCGCTCGTTTTGATAGACACGCAATTAGATCCGGCAACGCATTTCTGGGACCTGAGGTCTTGCAAATGTCCATGGGCTGCGGTATCACTTACATCAGGTGAACCGTATGCTCGTTTGCCTGCTGTTAAATAAAAATAAAAGATATTAATTGGATTACTTCATATGGTTCCATATAACTCCAAATAGTAATCCAGAAGTACAGTTCTTGGGCGAACTAGGCATCACAGCAAGAGGTTTCAGGCCATTATCCACTACGCTATTCGAGTAGGAGGATATTTATTTATTTATATTTCGTTATCCAGTAGGATGCACTACACACCAGTGTGTGTCAGATTGGATTAAATTTTCTTAGTATGTTAAGACTCAATACTAAGGACCATATTCAAGAACGTGACTCAAGCGTTGATCTTTACTAAAATGAAGTATGTAAGGGAAAGCGCTATGCACGCTAAATTAGCAGTATCTTAAATGAATATATGCTCATGTAGAAAGTACAAGTAATTTTATCATAAGCACTATGAAACCTCACATCTCTTCGTAAAACCCTTACATTCGCATAATAATATTTAAAAAACCAACCTCTAAGTAAAGAAGTAACCTATTAACGGACAAACAATTTATTTTCTACTCTAAAATAAGGTTTTAAGGAAGTTTTGACATGAGCTAAACGAGATTTCTTAGATATTTCTTATGAGAATATAATATCAAAGGGTTCAAAGTAAAGGCTCACTGATTCATAGCCTTCTCATAAGCTCATACGGGATACAAAAGGAAAGGTATTGTTTCGCCCGAGGTGAAAAGATGGTCTCATTAAAATTAGACGTCCGTAGAGCACATTTAATTTAAATATTACGTTCTCATTCCGATATGTAATAATAAATTATGCACCAGTTAAGGACTTTTATAATGAGCAACATCACGATGTCTACTTTTCTACCAAATTATGTTTTTATAACTTTTATTTTTTTTCATTGACATTACGGGGTTTTGACCGGCATGAATTAAGAAGAAGCATCTTTAGATTGAATAATATATATCAGAGTTGTTATTTTGGCGTAGGTTTGTTCATATTAGTCACAAAATTGCTATTAGAAATGTTGCCAGAAAATGACAATTTTAGGATTATTAATATAGCTACAGAAGACTCGTACCATTAGATGAAAAAGTCTTAATTGTTGAATTATAGAAACAAAATTTTATTTCTGTTACTCTTAAACAGGAAGATGGATGTCAATATTATTTTAAAAGTATTACTCATAAGTACCACAAAAATACGGACACAACACTGTATTATTAATACAATTTAACTAAACAAGACGTAAAAAAAGAAAATAAAAATGTGAGTAATGATCTAATGATAAATACGATGAATACATTTTGTTTGGTAGAATCACACTGAAATATAGTAAGTAAACTTTCCAAAATAGATTTTTATAATCATTCTACACCATAGCTATAACAACAGAATAAAATCCTAGTAAAGCGTCAGCTTTAAAATAGTGCGCTGCGCCAAAAACTCATCGAGACATTTATGCAACGCGACACAACCATTAGTACGGACCCCGGAAACTGGATTAACGCTTGTCTACTTGATGAACGATGTGCGTAAGTTACACGACAATGGAATGTGGACATCCACCATTTGCCCCAGTCCGATACGCTCGTACTTTAATTAATTATGAATCGCTCGGTTTAAAAAATGTTAGAAAAAAACCTATTTTTGGCGGACACAACGCGCAGCGGCGGGGGTCCTAAGTTAAATGGACTGAATGGAACTATTGTACTACACAACGTTTCTTTGTGTCTGCTTAATTGCTTTTACATGGATTTTAAGTGTATAAAAATCCATGTCAACTGTATTGTTCGATCGACAACAAACGATTAGGGCGAATTAAATTACAATTCCGTTGATTGAGTCAATGTAATACTATGACATCCACAACATATTGTAAATAAAATTATTGGGTATTTGTTTATATAAGTACAATATAATTGGCACAAGTATTAGGAAGCAGGAAACTTCATCAATTGTTTAAATCTACCTATTCGTGTTCGTTTTATGTTGCAACTGTACGTTTTTCAATATTTACTATTCATTCGTCTATACATACTTATCATTTTTATAAAAACGTTTACTATTTGGAGTTTGAGGCTTGTTAGCAAGTACTTTTGTGTTTATTTAGACGGATATACTACTCAGCGTTACCTATAAATATATTACTTAAACAACAATTAGATATTATTATGATACACTTTTGCAATCACATAAATCAATATACTCTTAAAATATTAACCTTTTTGATTTGATGTTAATTAATTGCAACTTCCACGAGCTATTTTGTTAACTCACAATCAATTCACTGAAGCAATTCAAGCCCAAACCACCGTTAGAAATACGATATTAAATAATGTCAATCACAGTATAATTCCTTGGGTCCGCAACGCACGCTCAATA